>JAPVLO010000545.1:1800000-1995337 GCA_027257055.1 Cephalopachus bancanus | reverse complement strand
ACAGTAAGGTCAAGTCCTAAGCGAGTAAAAACGTGCATGGGTGGTTCAAAAAGCACAAGAGTTCTTCTGTGGCTTGGAAAGCTGGACAAATAGATTAAAACATGTATCACAGCCACTAAAGTCTGTTGGTGTTAAGATCCCAAGGTATCCTGAAGGAAGAGTCTTTATTCCATTCTGCAAACTTAAAACCAGGGGGAAAAAGCATCTAAAAAACAAAGCAGAACTACAACAAAGTTCAGCCCTAATTTAACAACGAAGTAATTCAGTCTCCTTGCCCAAGCAGCCTGACAAACAAGAGGCTTGCCCTTTTCAGCATGTCAGTATTATGTATTATAGTCCCTACTAGTCTTTTACCTACAAAGCCTATCAGGTAGTAATATTTTATAAATCAGGGAAACCAAAGTCAAGAATAAAAATAAGAACGGAAAAAGAATTGATCTGGATGTTGGAATTTGTATGTAACTATTAATAGTAAAGTTATTAGTAGTAACTATTATAACTACTATATGACTTGGTGAAAATGATACATGTAACAAATAGAAAAAGCAGCAGAGAAAAGAAAATTTTAAAAATAAATAAAGCCAGGCTCGGTGGCTCAGCCTGTAATCCCGTGCCTTTGGGAGGCTGAGGTGAGTGGATTGCCTGAGCCTGCGGGTTCGAGACCTGCCTGGGCAGCGAGACCTCATCTCTACAATAAATCAAAAATTCAGCCAGGCGTGGTAGTGCATGCCTGTAATTCCGGCTACTTGGAAGGCTGAGGTGGAAGGATCGCCGGATCCCAGCAGGTCGAGGCTGCGGTGGCCAGGAGCAGCCACTGCACTCCAGTCTGGGTGACAGAGTGAGACTCCAACTCAATAAATAAATAAATAAATAAAAAGGAAATCCTACAACTGAAGGCTGCAGTATAAAAATGAGTAGTTAATTTGATATGCTCAATGGTAGATGGGACCCAGCATGATCAGACTTGTGAACTTGAAGAAAGGTCAGTAGAAATTACCTACCTGAAGAATTAAGAGAAAAAAGTGAATGATTAATAACAACCCATTTGAGACCTACAAGGCAATATATTAATTAACAATGTGAAGTTAGAAGAAAAGAGAGGGCTGGGCTCGGCGGCTCAGCCTGTAATCCCATGCCTTGGGAGGCTGAGGTGAGTGGATTGCCTGAGCCCTTGGGTTCAAGACCCACCTGGGCAACTTGGCGAGACCTCATATCTACAATAAATAAAAAAATTAGCCGGGCATGGTAGCACGCACCTGTAGTTCCAGCTACTTGGAAGGCTGAGGCGGAAGGATCCCCGGAGCCCAGCAGGTCGAGGTTGCGGTGGCCGGGAGTGGCCACTGCACTCCAGTCTGGGCAACAGAGTGATACTCCAACTCAAAAAAAAAAAAAGAAGAAGAAAAGAGAGAGTGGAGTGAAGTAAGTATTTGAAGAGGCAATGGTGAAGAATTTTTTAAAGTAGATGAAACAAATCAATCCACAGGTCAAGAAATTTGGCCAACTCTAAATAGGATAAGTAAAATAAAAACTAAGACAAATCATAGTTAGCTTGCTGAAGTAAAATAAAAATTTTAAAAGCCATGAGATTAAAAGGGCTCTTTATGTACAGACAAAGCACAGTAAAAAAGATGGCATTCATGAGAAACAATAACATATTTAAAGTGATCATATCCTTTAAGATAAAGGCAAAATAATGATATTTGTCAGGCAGAAAAAAACATGAATGAATTCATCTTCACTAGACCTGAAGTATAAGAAATGTTCAAGAACATTCTCTAGGCAGAACAAAAAATATACCACATGGAAGCAAGAATTGACAGGAAGGAATGAGGAGTAACAGAATAGGTAAATGTATGGATACAAATGAAAAACTAAAAAGAAAAAATTATATGCATATACATATTGATTGCCATATTTGTATTTATGTATATAATTTATGTAAAAGTCTATTGGCAGCTTACAGCAAACTTAATGGCTTCAATGTCCCTGAAAAACATACATACAAAAATCTACAACAAAATACTAACAAACCAAATTTAACAGTACATTAAAAGGATACTTTACCTTGGTCAAGTGGGATTTATCACAGGAATGCAAAGATGGTTCAACATATGCAAATCTATAAATATGACACACCATGTTAACAAAAAGACAAAAATCATATATCCTCTCAATAAATGCATAAAAAGTATTTGACAAAATTTGACGTGTTTTCATGATAAAAATTTTCAATAGGTTAGATATAAAAGTGTATACCTTTACACAATAAAGGGCATAAATGACAAACCCACAATGAACATCATAGACAATGGTGAAAAGTTGAAAACTTTTCTCCTAAGATCAGGAACAGGACAAGGATGCCCATGCTTGCCATGTCTATTCAACATAGTACTAGAAGTCCTGGTCAGAGCAATTAAGGCAAGACAAAGAAATAAAAAGTCATACACATTGGAAAAAAAGAAGTTAAATTGTCTCTGCTTACAGATGACATAATCTTATATTTATGTGCGAAAACCCAAAGACTTCACCAGGTAATTGTTAAAACGAATAAATTTAGTAAAGTTGCGGAATAAAAGTTTACATACAAAAATCAGTAGTGTTTCTACACACTAACAACAAACTATCAAAATAAAACGAAATCAAGAAAATCCCATTACAAAAGCTAAAAAATGGAAAAATAAATCAAGAGTAATTTAATTAAAGAAGTGAAAGACCTGCATATTGGAGATTATAATGGATAAAGAAATAAAATACAAATAAATGGAACAATATCCGTGTTTATAGACTGGAAGAATTAATATTGTTAAAATGTTTATGCTACCCACTCAATCTACAAATTCAATGCAGTCCCTTTAAAAATTTCAGTGACATTTTTTATAGATTTAGAAGAAAAAACATTCTAAAATTCATAAGGAACCAAAGAACCCTAAATAGCTAAAACAATCTTGAGCAAAAACAGCAGAGTTAGAAGCATCACACTACCTGACTTTAAAGTATACTACAAAACTATAGTAAACAAAACAGCATGGTACTAGCATAAAAGCAGACACACAGACCAATGGAACAGGATAGAGAACCTAGAAATAAATCAGTACATTTACAGTCAACTGATTTTCAACAAAGCTGCCAAGAACACATAGTAGAAGAAGAACAGTCTGGGAAAACTGAATACCCACATTCAGAAGAGTGAAATTACACTTTTGTCTCACACCATGTACAAAAATCAACTCAATATGGATTAAATACTTAAATGTAGGTCCTGAGACTTTAAAACTCATAGAAGAAAACAGAGAAAAAGCTTCATGGGATTCATCTGGGCAATGATATTTTTGGGATATGACTTCAAAAGCACAGACAACAAAAGCAAAAATTGACAAATGGGACTGTATCAAACTAAAAAGCTTCTGCACAGACAAGGAGACAATCAATAGAGTTAGAGACAAAAGGATGGGAGAAAATAGTTGCAAACCATCCATCTGATAAAGAGCTGATATTCAAAATACATAAGGAACTGTATAGTCAAAACACACACACACAAATAACTCGATGAATAAATGAGTGAAGAATCTGAACAGACATTTTTCAAAATAAGACATACAACTAGTCATACAACTAGGTATATGACAAAATATTCAACATCACTAACCATCAGAGAATGCAAATGTTAACCATAATGAACTATCACCTCATAACCATTAGAATGACTATTGTCAAAAAGACAAAAGATAACAGGTGTTGGAAAGAATGTGAAGAAAAGAGAACCTTTGCATATTAATGGTGAGAATGTAAATTAATAGCCACTATAGAGAGTAGTATGAATGTTGCCCCCAAAATTAAAAACAGACCATATGTTCCAGCAATTCCATTGGGTATAGCTTAAAAGAAAATGAAATCAGTATGTCAAAGAGATATCAGCACACTCATATTCACTGCAGCATTATTCACAATATCCAAGACATGGAATCAACCTAAGTGTCCAATAATAGGTGAATGGATTAAAAAGGTGGTGCATTACACAATACAATACTATTCAGGCTTGCAAAAGAAGGTATGCGAATCATTTAGGACAACATAGATAAACCTCAAAGATATTAAGTGAAATAATCCAGGCACAGAAAAAAAAAACACAAAGTCACTTACATGTGGAGTGTAAAAAACGTTGAAATCAAGTAGAGAGTAGAACGATAGTCACTAGGGGCCAGGGAAAAGGGTCACTGGGGAGATGTTGGCCAAAGGATACAAAAGTTTAGTTAGGTGAAATAAATTCCATGATGTATTGTACAGCATGGCAGCTATATTTAACAACAACATGTTGTATTCTTGAAAATTGCTAATAGTTTTTGTGTTCTCATCACAAAAATATAAACACGTGAAGCAGTGCATATGTTAATTAGCACGATTTAGCCATTCCGCAGTGTGTACATATTTCAAAATGGCACACAATGCATAATAAATATCTAAAATTTTATGTGTCAATTTAAATAAATAAATAGTTAATGAAAGACAATGGTCTCTTATTATAAGTTTTATAACATATATTTAAGAAAATATTTAAATAAGAAAACAGACTGGGGTGCAAAACAGAAGTATATGGTTGTAAAATGATCGTATTTGTAAAATATTTGAATTTTATTTCAGTGTAGGTTCTGATAAATTAAGGATGCTGAGTTAAAGAAATAAACAATCTGCTCTCACATAGCAACGATCAACCCAGAAGGCTCTGGTGACCACGTGTGTGGAGTTTTCCCCCCCAAAAAGCAAGCAATCTGCAGCAGACACCAGCCGGGTACCCCCAATTCAATTCGATTCTAACACTGTCTACCTGGAGATAGCATCAGACGGCACAGGTTGAGGACTCAGTTCCACAAGACCGCCTTCCCCTCAGATGCCGAGAGCAAGTCCAGACCTTCAGAAATTCGGACGAATCAACTTCAAGTTGGAGTCCCCACAACCTCCTCTTGAGGCTTGGTTAATTTGCTAGAGCAACTCACAAAGCTCAGGGAAACCCTTACCTACATGTACCTCATATTCTAGAGGATATTTTAAGGGATACATATAAAAAGCCAGACGAAGCACAGGGGGAGGTCTGCAAGGGCCCAGCGGGCGCTTTCGTTCCCCCGGAGTTGGGCTGCACCAACCTCCTGGCACTTGGATGAGTTCGCCTTCATGCAAGCCTCCATGAGTTCAGTCGTCCAGCAGCCATTCATACCACGTCTTCTGGGCTTTTTAGGAAGACTTCATGGGGTAGGCATGATTAAAGCATGGGCAATCCTTGCTGGGTTTTCCTGCTCGGTCGATTAGTATGAGGTGATACCCTTTTGGCCCAACCACCTTTCTACGTAGCTGTCCAATCTTGAAAGGTTCCAGACTACAGGATTTCACTTATATAACGTTATGAAATGACAAAATTATAGAGATGGAGAACAGATTAACGGTTGCCAGGTGTTTGGGATTGTGGGCAAGAGGAGGGTGTCACTGTAAAGGGACAGTACAAGGGAGAACTCCAAAATTATTCTGCATCTTGATTGTGGTAATGAATACAGAATGTACATATGATAAAATGACAGGAATCATAAACAGGCACATTGTACCAATGTCAAATTTATAATTTTGATATTTTAGTATAATTATGTAAGATGTAACCATTGGAGAATACTGAGTAAAGGGAACCTGGGACCTTTCTCACTATATTTTCTACTTCTAGTAAGTCTATAATTATTTTAAAATAAAAAATTAAAAAGGACAAACCATTTATAATGTAAAAATGTTAATGAATATCTTTTAAAAGTCAGTTGGCAAAAAAAAAAAAGCATGTAGTACAGTATATGCTTTCAAGAAACCTAAGAACAGTCAATAAGTATATGAAGTGTGTGAGCGGAGAAAACTACATTAGGGTAACAGAAATTGCAAGAGTAGTTACCTGTGGGTGGATGGATGGTGGGTGGCTTTTTGACTAACAAGGGGCCAAAGTGAACTTGGGTTGTCAAAACCCATCAAAATGCTTGCTTAAGAGATAAGTTTTATTGCATTCAAATTATAGCTCAAAAAAGTTCAAGAGAACTAGAATTCATATTCCAAAAATGACATTTAAAAAAAGCTTCCTGGGAAAATAGTCCTGTAACATAAGTGATTATCTCTTCCACTCCAGCACGAATTTCTTGAGCGCCTCTATGTAATGTACACCATTGGCTCTTCTGTCTCCTCTGGTTCCCTGGCTGTGGCCATCCTCTTCATTGGCTACTTCAGGTAAGTGACGCCCAGCCACTTTCTCTATGAAAGGACACGTTCTGTTTTCTATTCATAGAAGACCTAGAGGTCTCACAATCTGTGCCTCAAGGTGTTTTCCCCAAATGTAAGTTTTTGAATTCAGCCTAATGTCATTATATTATTTAACTAATAATTTTTCAGGACAAATTCGGGTTTTGTTTGTTTAAAAGCTTAAAGCATCAAAACAGTGTGAAATCTTTGGGCCTACAAGTATGCACTGAAGGATATTTGTTTGAAAAGTCATACAGCATGGAGTGGGATAAGCTCTCAAATGATTTTGGTGCCACTGGATAAAAATTAATCATAAGGAATCTTCAGAATTATCTGATGAAAACACACAGAGAAAAAGTATTTATTGCTTTTGTTGGGGTTTATTTTTCATCCACTTAAACAAGTGTCCAAACCCATTCAACTCGGTCTAAATCGGCACACAATTTTGGCCACCAATACAGTCAGTTTTCCTTATCGGGGGGTTCTGCATTCCCAGATTCAACAAACTGCAGATGGAAAATATTTGGGGAAAAAAAGGCTGCCTCTGAACTGAATATGTACAGACTTAATTTTCTTTTCATTATTCTCAAAACAATACAGTCTAACAAGTATTTATGAGCAGTCACATTGTATTAGGTATTATAGAGATCATTTAAAGTACACAAGAGGATGTGGTTATAAACAAACACTGTGTTATTTTATGTAAGGGACTTGAGCCTCTGCAGATTTTGGAATCTGCGTGGGGTCCTGTGTGGGAATCACTGCTGAAGGGGGTGGGCTCACTGGAGGAGGTGGGCCGACCGGCGATGGCAGCAGTATCCCTGGGTGTCTTTCTCCGTGTCTAATGTCATCCATAGCTACACACTGACTATTTTTCTCCATAGACGATTGCATTGCACTAGGAACTATATCCATATGCACTTGTTTGTGTCTTTTATGCTGAGAACTGTAAGCATCTTTGTCAAAGACAGAGTGGTTCATGCTCACACAGGGGTGGAGGAACTACAGTCGGTAATAATGCAGGATGACCTACAAAATTCTGTTGACGTGCCTACTGTGGACAGATCACAGTATGTAAGTGTTTTCACCATTTTCTCCCATTACCGATTTGTATAACACTACAGATAAGGACACTTTTACAGCCTACTACATATGTGTTAAATTGTTTGTTTATCTCTGAACTAACTAAAATAGACTACTGACAGGTATAGTGATTTTTTTTCTCCCTCAATTCTGCCCTCTTATAACTCATCATTTTAGATCCTTAGAAGTGCTTGTATGCTTTCCTCAAGAATGCTCTGGAATGGGGACTTGAAAAAGCACATGACTGGATGGCATTGGATGTTCGGACTGTAGCATCTGTTGTGGCTTACAACTTTTAAAGAGAAAACTTACCAGCCAAACCAGGAGCTTAGATTTAAAAGCCCATGATATTTAGTTTCTTTATTAAAGACTCAAAGATTTGTTCCAAAATAAAATGTATGGTACTTAATTCTGCCCTTAAATATCCCTGTATTAGTAAAATAACCACCCAATAATTAAGTAAAATAGGTATAGTAGGTTGATTGTCTTGATGGTGTGGATTGATACTCTGTATCTGTGCCTTTGCCCAGTTAACTCTGTAGTTCCTGCTGATTCTGATTCTGGACTGGCTCTGTGACGCACTGTGTCCAACAACAGAAGAAAGTGGAAGTGCTAGTGAGCCAGTTGAGAGTAGACTTCTATAAGTCAACCAGACAAAATGAGTCTCAGATCAGCAGAACCTCCCAGCCATTTCATAGATTTACAAGCCAATCCATAACATTCATGTTAAATGCTTCTTGTTTTGAGCCACTAACTTTTGGGACAGCTGGGACCAAAATAAAATAAATTCAAAGTAGAAATATGGGTATTTTCTCCTTTATGCTTTTCTGTACTATTTTTAACTTTCCCAGTGACTATGTAATGTTTTAATAAAGAGAAAAAATAAGAAAAAGTGAATTTTTGTGGCTTCAAATAGAACACTTATTTCAAAAAGAGAATCAAATTCATAGTCTTAAAAAATACTCTGTTAAAATAGCTTTGATTTTTTTTCTTAAGTCTTGATCTTCCTATGCACAGTGGACATATGAGACTATAATAAAGAAGCTGAAGACTTACTTTTTCCGTTATGATGTTGGCATCCAGTACAACGAAGAGTTCTAATGTGATGCAATTCTGGTTTGTTTGTAATAGATCGGGTGCAAGATTGCTGTTGTGATGTTTATTTACTTCTTGGCTACAAACTACTATTGGATCCTTATGGAAGGTCTCTACCTGCACAGTCTAATCTTCATGGCTTTCTTTTCAGACACCAAATACCTGTGGGGCTTCATCTTGATGGGCTGGGGTAAGGTGTTTCTATTTCTTTTCCTTTTAAACTGGATTATGGTCTTGAGCACTTTCCATTCTGTTTATCAACAGCATTCCTTCAGCAATTTTCCTAAAATTATCCCTTTCCTTCTTATCTTTATTTTTCTTTCTCTCTTTCATCGTGTATCATTAGATGAAAATTTTTAAAATCAAGTATATAATTCTCCTAGTGATAACAAACTTTTCAAGTTAACTTATGGTTAGTGTTCTTGGGCCAGATTTTTTTAGACGATTTTTGGAGGAAATATAAAAGAGCATATTGTTAGCCATACACATTTGAAACTGCTGTACTCATGCCTGACACCAGTGTCCTGTTTTATTAATAGCTTCATCTTACAGTTCTTGATTTCTAAATATCTAAGCTGTAATGACGTATCTTTGATTTGCATTTTGAGGTCATATGATGAGAATACCAGAAAAGAATTTATAGAACCATCTTGACTTTTAGAAGGAAATTATTCAAATTACTTTTGATATGAGCAATTTTACAAAGAATACTTAGCTCTCATTCCAAAAATGATTTATCTGTACTGGAGGGATTATTGGCTTAGACACTAACTCAACATGCCTGGAGAAAAATAATTTGTTTGCTTGTTAAAACTTATGGGAAATTAAAACTCACGTGATTAAAATTTAGAAGAGGCTGGAGATTGACAATCACAGATCTCAATTATTTTATTATTTAATTTAAATTATGAGGTGCTTAGCATATGAAAAATAATCACCGCCGGGCTCGGTGGCTCAGCCTGTAATCCCGTGCCTTTGGGAGGCTGAGGTGAGTGGATTGCCTGAGCCCGCGGGTTCGAGACCCGCCTGGGCAGCGAGACCTCATCTCTACAGTAAATCAAAAAATCAGCCGGGCATGGTAGCACATGCCTGTAATTCTGGCCACTTGGAAGGCTGAGGCGGAAGGATCGCTGGAGCCCAGCAGGTCGAGGCTGCGGTGGCCGGGAGCGGCCACTGCACTCCAGTCTGGGCAACAGAGTGAGACTCCAACTCAAAAAAAAAAAAAAAAAGAAAAATAATCACCAAGTAACTCAAGACTAAATTTGGAGGGGTTTTTTTCCCCTTCCAAAATAAAAATATTCCTTTGCCTGTTTTGCCTTAATATATCTTTTAATATTTGTAATGTGAAGTAAGAAATTCCCTGCTAGCTAATAACTTTTAAGAAGACAGGATCAGTTTACTGTTGCACTACCTTTATTATGCAATAATTATCACAAATACATTTTTTAAGGCAGCTCATCTGTTTTAAGGATCTTTATCTTTGACTAGCAGTTATTAAAAATAAAAAAATGATATATATTTTAGAACCCTTTGGAAATTTTCTTGACAATTTTTGGTAGTTTGCCTTCAAATGAATATCTGTGCACCTACATAATTACTAGAAATTGGTAAAGAGGTTGATAGAAAATTTAATAACGAATGTAGACATTTGTTTATTTGAGTAAATTTTTTTTTTTAGTTGGAGTCTTACTCTGTCGCCTGGGCTGGAGTGCAGTGGCATGCTCACGGCCACCACAGCCTCGACCTGCTGGGCTCAGGCAATCCTTCCGTCTCAGCCTTCCAAGTAACTGGAACTAGAGGCACACACTACCACGCCAGGCTAACTTTTTTATCTGTTGTAGAGAAGAGCTCTCACCAAGTTGCCCACGCTGGTCTCGAGCCCCTAGACCCAGACAATCCTTTCACCTCAGCCTCCCAAAGTGCTGAGATTACCGACTTTAGCCACTGTACCCGGTATATTTGAGTGATATTTTATTGTTAAAATTTCTCCATCATTGTTCACACTTGTAAAAAATTCTTTTTTCTCTCTTTGCTTATTGGCTTGATAGCTAACTAGTGTAGGCTTCTTTGTGTGTGTGTGTGTGTGTGTGTGTGTGTGTGTGTGTGTGTGTGCGCGCGCGCGCGCGTGCGCTATGGAGAGGTTTTTTTTAATAATCAATATTTTTTATTATGATATTGTGGGGTACAGTTAAGGGTTAGGTATACAAATACATTTCATTCAGGCACCCTTGTTGATAAGAGGTGTTCTTTATAAGCTTTTTATTTGGGTTATATCACTCAGTCTGTCCCTCTTAAAATTAAGAGTTTGTCCAAATAAAACTCAGGAAACACAAATCTTTCTATGAAAAATAATGAAACATAGCCAAGGTGCCAGTGAGCTTTTATTCAATTATGGGTTTCTTGCTTTTCTTTACAATTTGTATTAATTTGTCCACAGAAATTTTGGAATAGGAATGACAAGTACAATAGAAATCTTCATTCTATGAAACTGGTTAAGAACATACATAAAAACAAGTAAGACTTTCATGGAAACTCATTGTGAAAGTATCTTACATGTAATATTATGCTCGCTTAACAAACCACAAATCAAAACAATAATAATCAGTCTTTATAGAGTTATGGTTCCATAGTCTTCTGACTCTCTCTTTGCAATTCCATTCTTTAAAAAAAAATTACTATAGTCTGGGCACATATAATGAAAAGAATAGTAATATTAGTATTATTATTCTTTTAAGATTCTCTCTCTGCTCCTAAAATACAGTTGCATTTAATGAAGTACATATCTAAATCTGTTTGATGAATGGATTGTCTGTCTCTTATCTCAATACTGAGGGGGTAATTTTAAAATATTATTTCTATAGCTGCCTCATTTTTTTCAGATTCATTTTTCAAGTGATCAAGAACCTTATATCTGTTTTTCAGGACTGTTTACTTGAGTGATAAATCCAATTTCATACTTTCTTTCAACATGTGATTTCCTGACTTAGAGAGGAGAACTTGGTTAAATTCCTTTGTTACTCATTTTGACCCAATCATCATAACCTTAAGCTCTTTTCAGCTAGGTAAATACTCAGAAATCTATCACTCTCATTGTAGTTATGTGTAGAATTACATTTACACAGATGTTGATAATTCTTAACAATAAATTGGAAGCGAAGAAAATCTGAAGAGGAACATATACTAAATCTAACCTTTGCCAAATTGAAGGCAAGTATTTACAATGACTGTTTTTACACATCACAAAGCAAGATGTATAGAGGAGCAAAGGCAAACACTAGTGGTAACTGGTTTTTTTCTTTCGACCAACCACATTCTTAATTTTCCCTATCCTTGCCTCATTTTTTCCATAAATAAGGCACTTCATTCTTAGTTCCATTTTATTACTTCAACTACAAATGTTTTTTGCATATTTTAATTCTATCTATAAAAGGTGTCTGTCTTGTTTCTCGATTGTTATTGAATATGGTAATTTACCTCTATATTATCAGCCACCCTTAATTTTCAACCGTCAGATGAAATGCCTATAGGTACATGTTGCAGAAAAGCACCTGTCCTGGTAATACCATGTAGTCACATCCTTCTTGTCAAGCCTTCATGTAGAATATTTTCGCATTCTGTGTTCTCTGAAAATAATCAGAAGAACATTTTGCGTTCTAGTTTTATGATCTCTTATAAAATGATCTTAATCCAGCAGACATAATTTTGGTCATCCATTTGGCAGTCAATATAATTTAAATACAGAGACATGTGTTAAAATACAGAGCTATAGTTTAAATACAGAGTGTGTGCACAGGAAGCATGCACTCTGGCATTTAGGTTATTGTATTTGTCTATTTTGCTCATTATGAGCATATGTATGATAGTCAAAATTTTTACTTTAGAAAACCTTCTTCAGAAAACCGATTTATGCTAACATATCATATAGAAATAACTCAATTTTTAGTAAATGCACATGTTGGAAAACATTTAAATTTATATTCAATTTGCTTAAATTAAATTTAAAATAACATTTAAATTTGAAATATTTTTTCTTGTATTTATTTGTTCTGAATTGTATGATAATGCTATATTAAGATGATAAAAAATCTTTAAAGCGCTCCAAAGTGTTTTTTGTTCTTTATTATTCCATGATAATCTCTACACTAGTCTTGTGCATGAGGATCTCTAAGAAGATAAGAAAAGCAATTTCATTAAGACATGGTGCCTATACAAGTTATTAGATGTGAGTATCATCTAAAATGTAATGCCAGCTCAAGTACCATTAACCAATGTTTTCCAAAACATCACTCAGGAAATTGCCTCGTCAGAAGATCATAAAGGAAGCAGAAGATGCAGATCTGAAAATGATAAAATTTGAAAACAGATCAAAGACGGGTAGATGCTTTCTGAAGAGAGCCAAGATAGAACAGCAAAGGGACCTATGTCAGACCTTTTCTAAACATCCTATCAAAAGCAGCTGTGCTCTCCCCATTACATAGTATCACTTTTGTTTTTTCATCATAGCATTAATTAGTAACTAAAGTTGTTTTATTAAATGTGTGTTCTTCACAGAGTATAAGTCTCAGGAAAACAGGAATTTTGTCTATTCGTTCATTGTCTATATCTTCTAAAACAATCCTTGGCACATAAATAGGCATTGTATGAATGCTTAATGGACAAATGGTTAGGTAGGCAGATGGATAGCTGAATGGATAGGCAGACAGAAAAAGAGATTGGGAGAAAGAATATCCAGCTAAACCTAAGAAATAAACAGAATTAAGTAGCTCTCTTTTGACAAAAATCTCTTAGAACACAGAATTTGAGCAGATTTAAAAATTATATACATGCAATACATAAAATTGGAATATAGAATCTTAAAATTCAACAAACATACAGGCAGACAGAGGTTAACTTCAAACAGCTGTTTACTGAGGAGACCAAAGAAATTCTCTGTTGTAGGATCAACTTATGTCCATCATTTTCTGAAATTTTTTCTTCATCTGAGCCTATTTCTTTATTCACTTCGTGGCTAAGAACGAATATCTAAAGTATTATGGAAGTGCTTTTTTTTTTTAAAAGGTATGGTATTTAGGCTCTGGTCCAAGTTGGCTGACTGCAGGCAGATAGTGCGTGAGCCTCTCATGCAGAGGAACCAAAGTAGGGAGTACATGCTAACATCTTTTTTTTTTTTGAGTTGGAGTCTCACTCGGTCGCCCAGACTGGAGTGCAGTGGCCGCTCCCGGCCACCGCAGCCTCGACCTGCTGGGCTCCGGCGATCCTTCTGCCTCAGCCTTCCAAGTAGCCGGAATTACAGGCATGCGCTACCACGCCCGGCTGATTTTTTGATTTATTGTAGAGATGAGGTCTTGCTGCCCAGGCGGGTCTCGAACCCGCGGGCTCAGGCAATCCACTCACCTCAGCCTCCCAAAGGCGCGGGATTACAGGCTGAACCACCGAGCCCAGCTCATGCTAACATTTTAAATAGACTGTCGAAGAGAGCGTGTTGGGAGCCGCTACAGAAGCCAGGGGACCCCTGGAAAGCAAGGAAGAGTGCAGTCAGTCGGCCTGCTAAACTGGAGCCGCCCCAGAGCTAGGAGAGGCTGCTTGGCGTGGAGACCCCTGGCAACCCGCACCTCCACCGTGGACCTTCCCATCCTTGTTATGAGCAAGCCCCCTCCACCTCCCCGGAGCTCCAGACCAACACAGAGCCACCTGGAGACCGCAGAGGCCTTGGTCAGGCCTCTGATTCCGGGGCAGCTTGTGACAGCTGCCGCTGCCCCACCCAGGGGACAGGATGGGCATTTTCGTGTGACCCCAGCACAGATGCCACTGCTCTAGTATGGTGGCGTGGCCAGACTGCACACTCCATGACCCCCTCCCTTCGCCACTCCCCACCCAACAGGGATGGTCTGTGGCCCTCAGCGAAGCCTCCCTGCTCCAGCCTGCACACCCAGAGGTCAGTTCCAGAGGTTGCTGACAAACTTTTTGCAAATGCCAAGGTGCTGCCCTAGCTCTGCTGCCTCGGGGTCACAGAGGGAACCGGAAAGCCGGGCACTGGCATGCATTCCCAGGAAAGATACCACAGCCACGACAGTCGGGGCAGCAAGCAGTCTGCATCCTCCACGGCTTTTCTCACCTCCACTGCTCCTCGTCAAACAAGGCTTGCTGCTTCCGGGCTTCAGTGAAGCAGCCCCAGCCCTGCCTGGACACTGTGCTCATGGCCTGGCATTTCCCAGAGAGTCCAGTTCTCAGAGGTTACCAACAAGCCTTCGGAGTTGCCCTGCTGCCGTTTCTGCCCCAGCCACCCCTGGGTCAGGGAGGGAGCAAGGAGGCCTGGCACCTTTGTATGCCCTTCACCGCGAAACCCAGTGCCGCTTCTGCAGGACGTGCAAGGGTGACACTTGCCCCACAGCTGCCAGGCTCCAGTGCCCCCGCGGAGGAGACCAGCGCCTCCCTTCACCCCCCAGTAAAGGCTCACCGCATGGCCACCCTGCTCTGCCTGAATGTTTCAGCTGCGGTCCAGAGCCCTTCTGAGAGCTCAACCCCTTGAGGCCAGTGATCTGCCCTCAGGTTCCCAGCGCCCGAGCGTCCTCCTCGCCACCACCAAAGAGTTCTGCTGGTAACGTGGGGACTAGCCTGCCCCCGCCATCACAGCCAGCACTGGAACTCTGGACTGGCTGGATCCCAGTGCCATCCCTTCAGGACTGGTACGTAACACCCAGCGGACCACTCAGGGACCTGGAAACTGGGGCGCTGTTGCAGCAGTCTAACACCCCTGGCACCTGACTACTCTCCCCGGGGCCTGAGGTCAGGCTGACCCGAGTAGCCCACACCACCACAACCGACCCGCCCTGACAGGCCGCACCCCTCACCCACCTCTACACAAAGCAGCAGTGCTACCACGCTGGAGAACAGGAGAGCCATGAAGCTGTTTGTTTGGCCTGAGTGAAGAGATTCCTCCCTGCCACCACTCCTGCAGACAGGTGTTTTTTGTGGCTCTCAGCCACGCTGTGGCCCGGAGTCAGACAACAGTGCGCATCTGAGCTGAGAGTCGTGAGCACAGGGACAGGGGCATGGTAGGGAAACAGACCCCATTCCTGCCTACCTGGCACATGTTGCCAGTGCAGACTCTTTCCCCACAGAGATCTCAGTGCATCTCAACAGGAGCTCTCCCAGACAGCCTCACTGCCAGGGCTGGTGCCTGTGCTTGTCGTTGGTGTATTTGTGGAAAGCCCAGGGTGTCTAGTTCTGCCCGGCTGTGTCTCCTCCCCGACTGAATAGGAGGCTCGGGGCACCGGACATGCCAGTGTTCAGCGCACCACCGGAAACAACAGAGAGCACCTCCTGGTAAACAGAGGTGGAGTACACACCCACCTGCTTGTGCTGCTGCTGGCTTGTGCCTGTAACTGCCACACGGTGGCCTGCAGACCAAACTGCACAGCCTGATAAAAAAAAAAAAATGCCCACAGAAGTGCACAGAGCTGTAGAAGCAATGCCAGAAGGCTCTATCCAGTGGACTCTATGGCCACACCCTCTGAGATGGGGGAAGGCAAGAAAAACGCGGGGGAAAAAATTCCACCCGAAAGAAAATACCTTCAAAAATAAGAAGTGGCAGCCTCTCCAGATGAGAAGGAATCACGCAGGAATTTTGGCATCACGAAAATCTGAATGCTGTTACACCAAGAGATCACACTAGAGCCCTGGCATTAGATTTTACCCAGAATGGAAACTCAGAAACGCCAGATAAGGACTCCAAAGTATGGATGGCAAGGAAGCTCAATACAATCTAAGAGAAGGTTAAAAATAGACACAAGGAAGCTATGAAAGCAATTCAGGGAATGAAGGAAGTGATAAATACCACCAAGAAAAAAATCAAACAGAACTTCCGGAGAATAATACACACACACACACACACACACACACACAGCTGAAATTTACTTAAGGAATTTCAAAATACGGCTGAAAGCTTTAATAGATTAGGCCACGCAGAAGAAATAATTTCAGAATCTGAAGACTTGTCTTTCAAACTAACTGAATCAGAAAAAAAAATTCATAAAAGATCTTAAAAAGCAAACAAAGCCTTTGATAAATATTGGATTATGTAAAATGGCCAAACCTATGACTTATTGGCATGATTGGAAGAGAAGAAAGAAGAAAAAAAAACCTGAGAAACATATTTGAGAGAATAACTCAGGAAAATTTTCCTAGTCTTGCTAGAGATTTAACATCCAGATACTAGAAATTCAGAGAACACCTATGAGATACTATATAAGGCAGACATCACCAAGGCATATAGTCATCAGAATAACCAAGGTCAATGCTAATAAATAAATAAATACATACATACATACATCTTAACTGCAGATAAAGAAAAGGGTCAAACCACATATAAAAGAAAGCTGATCAGGCAAACAGAGGTCTTCTCAGCAGAAACCCTATGAGGCAGACTAGATTGGAGACATATTTTTAGTCTCCTTAGAGAAGAGAAACTGTCAACCCAGGGATTTTATATTCTGCCAAACTAAGCTTCATAAATGAAGGAGAAATAAAGTGTTTCCCAGACAAGCAGACACTAAGAGAATTTGTCACCACCAGACCAGCCCCACAAGAGGTGCTCAAAAGAGGTTTAAACATAAAAAATAATGATACTCACCATTAGTAAAGAAAACATAAATGCAAAGCTCACATAACCTATAAAGCAGTTACCCAATTGAAACCCCAAAACAACTATCTAACAACACTATGACAGGAATGAAACGTCATGTGTCAATATTAATTCTGAAAGTAAATGGCCAAAATGAACCACGTAAAAGACGCAGAATGGAAAACTGGATTTAAAAACCACATGTGCTAGTTAAACACACATTCAGAGTTAGAGTAAAAAAGTGGGAAAAGATGTGTTATAAAGTGGACAACAAAAGTGGCCAGAAGTATCTTTTCTCATAGCAGGTAAAACAGTCTTTAAACCAACAACAGTAAAAAAAAAAAAAAAAAGACAAAGAAGGACGTTATATAATGACACAACCAGAAAAATTTAACTATCCTAAATATATATGCACCCAACACCAGAGAAACCAGATTCTTAAGTAAAATACAACTTGACCCTGTAAAACAAATTGATGGTAATTCAGTGATAGCGGTGACATCAATACTCCACAAAAATTGCATGACAGATTACTGATGCAGGAAATTTAAAAGGAAATCCTTGACTTAAACTGGATTATAGACCAAATGGACATTTACAGAACATTTTACTCATAGTTGCAGAATATACGTTCTCCTCACCTGCGCATGAGCATTCTCCAAAATTAACCATATGCTTGGCCAAAAAGTAAGTTCCAGCAAATTCAAAAAATTTAAAACTATATCACGTATCTTCCCAGACCACAGTGTGGAATAAAATTAGAAATCAATATCAGGAGTAATGTTCAAAACAAAGGATCAATGAAATGAAAAGTTGTTCTTTGAAAGCATACACAAATTGACAGACTGCTAGCTAGACAGACTGCTAACAAGAAATGAGAGAAGATTCAAAAAAGCCCAATTAGAAATTGTAAAGTTGACATTACAAATGATACCATAGAAATACAAAAACTCATCAGACTGCTATGAAAACCTTTATGCACACAATCTAGAAAACCTAGAGGAAATAGATAAATGCCTGGAATTATAAAACCTCCCAAAATGAAACCAGGGAGAAACAGAAATTCTAAGCAGAACAATAATGAAATCAAATTAGTAATAAAAATATTTCTGCAAAAAAATTTCCAAAACGAGGATTCACAGCTCAATTTGCTAGATGTACAAAGAACTGCTACTGACCTCATTGAAACCCTTCCCAAAAATTGAGAAGGAAGGATTTCTCCCTAGTCATTCCCTAAATCCAGTATCACCCTGATACTGAAATCAGGGAAAGAAACAACTATAGGCCAATATCCCTGATGAACATACATGCAAAAATCCACAAAAAATACTGCAAACTGAATCCAACAGCACATCAAAAAGATAATTTATCACAATCAAGTGTGTTTTTTCTAGAGACACAAGTATGACTCAACAGACACAAATCAATAAATAGAACTAAGACACCACATAAATAGAACTAAGAACAAAACCATATGATCATCTTAATAGAATCAGAAACAGCATTTAGCAAAAATCCAACATCCCTTCAAGATTAAAACCCTCAGTAAACTGGATGGCAAAGGAGCATACGTCCAATAAGAGCCAGCTATAACACACCCACAGCCAACATCCTACTGAATGAGAAAAAGTTGAAGACATTTCTACTAAGAACTGGGTCAAGACAAGGGTGACCCACTCTCACTACTTTGATTCAACACAGTAATGGAAGTCCTAGTCATAGAAATCAGGCAAGAGAAATAAGTTAAAGGTATCCAGACTGGAAAAGCAGAAGTCAAACTACTGCTGTTTGCTGATGACATGATAGTATACCTAGAAACTAAAGACTCTTCCAGAAGACTCTTATACTTTTTGAGCAACTTCAGTAGTCTCAGAATACAAGATCAATGTACTAAAATCTGTAGTTTTTCTATACACCAATAACATACAAGGTGAGAACGAAATGAGTTTGCTCATTTACAATAGCTGCAAAAAAAGGAAAATACCTAAGAATACATTTAACCAAGGAGGTGAAAGATTTTACAAGGAGAACTGCAAAAGTCTGATTAAAAAAATCAAAGATGACACAAAAAAGGAAAAACATCTCCTGCAAACTAGTTCAACCACTACAGAGAACAGTGTGGTCATTTCTAAAAGAACTAGAAATTGACCTTTCATATGACCCAGCAATCCCCCTTCTGGGAATATACCCAGGGGAACTTAAATCACTCTGTAAAAAAGACATTTGCCCATGCATGTTTACTGTAGCATTATTCACAATAGCGAACCAATCATGCTGCCCATTGAAACCGGACTGGATAAAAAAAAAATTGTGGTGCATATACACAATGTGATATTACACAGTCATAAAGAAGAGCAAAATTATGAATTTAACAGTAACTTGGATGGATTTAGAGTCTATAATACTCAGTGATTTATCTCAGAAACAAAGAACCGAGTACCACATGTTCTCACTCATACATGGACCCTGAACATTTACCATAATTCTATAAGAAAGGGATTGGCAGTAGCCAGAAACTGCCAGGGGAGAGCACATAACATTAACAAGGGTACCTGACCTCAAACCAGGCAAAGTGGGGACCAAAGGGAGTCCCAAACTTTACCTATATGGTGACCACCTTTATACCTAATCCTGAATTGTACCCTACATCTTTAAAATAAAAAAAAAGAAGAATCAACATCATTAAAATGACCATATGCCCATAGCAATTTGCATATTTAACACAATTCGTATCAAATTACCAACTTAATTTTTCACAGAATTAGGAAAAACCATCCTAAAATTCATATAGAAGTAAAAAAAAAAAAAAAAGCCTAAATTGCCAAAGCATTCCTAAGCAAAAATAACAAATATGGAGATATCATATTTCCTGAGTTCAAATGATAACAAGGTCATAGTAATGAAAACAGGATGGTACTGGTACAGAATTTGACATGTAGATAAATGGAACAGAATGGTGAACCCAGAAATAAAGGCACATATCTGTAACCAATTGATCTTCAATAACATTGGCCAAAATAGACAACGAGGAAAGGATACCCTGTTCAATAAATGGTGCTGGGAAACTTGGATAGCCATATGCAGAAGAATAAAACTGGGTCCCTATTTCTCACCATATACAAAAATTAACTGAAGATGAATAAAATACCTAAGCCTAAGACCTGAGACTGTAAAAATCCTATAAGAAAACCTAGGAAGCCCTCTTTTGGACATTGGCCCAAGTAAAGAACGTATGATGAGGATTCTAAAAGCAAATGTAACAAACACAAATTTAGAATTATTAAGCTTAAAAGTCTGCACAGCAAAAGGAATAATCAACAGAATCCACAGGCAACCTGCAGAATTGGATAAAATATTTGCAAACTTATGCCTGTAACAAAAGACTAATATCCAGAATCTGCAAAGAACTTCAACAACTGAAAAAAAACAAACAAAAAACAACCCACACACAAACAAACATTAATAACTGGACAATAGAATGAACAGACATTTGGCAAAAGAAGAAATACAAGCAGCCAATAAGCAAACAAAAAGTTCTCAACATTCCCAGTCATAAGAGAAATGCAAATCAAAACCACAATGAGATGCTTTATTCCCCCTAGTCAGGATGGCTGTTATTACAAATTCAAAAAACAACAGATGTTGGTAAGGTTGTGGAGAAAAGTGAATGCTCATACACTGTTGGTGGGAATGTAAACTAATTCAACACCTGTGGAAAGCAGTTTGGATATTTCTGAAGGAAATAAAAATAGATGTACCACTCTGCCTAGCACTCTCACTACCGGGAATATACCCCAAAGAGCCCAAATCACTCCACCAAAAAGATACCTAAACTTGTGTGTTTATTGCAGTGCTATTCACAATAACAAAGACATGGAACCAAAATAAATGTGCATCAAAAGTTGATTGGATAAAGAAAACATGGTATATTCAAAACATAGACTGCCATGCAAACATAAAATAGAATGAAATCTTGTCTTTTGCAGCAAAATAAATTGAGCTGGAATCCATTATCCTAGGTGAACTAACTCAGAAGCCAAAAATTAAATATCACACATTGTTATGTATACGTGGGACATAAAGATGGAAATAATAGGCACTGCAGACTCCAAAGTAAGGATGAGTGGGAGGAGGGTGAGGGTTGAAAAATTACCTGTGGGGTACATTGTTCAATAATGGTACACTCGAATCCAGTTACCACCATGATGCAAGATGCTGATGTAACAAACACTCACGTGTACTCCCTGAAATTAAAATGAAAAAGGAGAAAAATTAATATTATGCTTGGAAAAAAGTACTCTAAGCTAGATAAAAATATTTATTTCTCCCTTTTTAAGGTGCTTCCTTGCTTTTGAAATGTCTTGTTTCCATTATTGTCTCTATGCATCCATTTAAACTTCTTTCATAAATGCCACATAATGAAAAGTCATCTGTTAAATGTTTCAGTCCTCTATTGCATTGTTTCGCCAAAGTTATGGCTTTGGTTCAATATCAGAGTCTAGTCAACTGTAACAGGAACTGAACAGTCAACTTTTACTGGGGACAAAAGACTTGTGGAAAGTCAGTATAATGGCTTTGATAGTGCAAGCTCAGAAGGTATTCAGCATTTATGAAGGACAAATATCTATGGTCAAATCACTAAACTAACATAGCAGTCACTCTTTGTTAAGCTACTGATGCATGCAAATACTTCTACTTTGAGCCGTTATGAACCAAGAATGAAAAAAAGAGGAAGGGGCTTAACTACTCAAAACTTACCGATTTTATAACTGGCTATATCACCTCTTTAGTCTCTCTCTTTTAGAATGAAAAAGTTCTAATGTTTTAAAACAACAGCATCCCTCAACTTCTGATGAACTCCCCTCCCTCCTTTTTGTTTCACTCCTTGAAAGCATGTGTTTGTTAATGTGGCAGGAATCAAAGTAAATGCACCAACCACTGCCTACCGCTGACCCTAGAAACGTCAGTTTTCTTCTGGCTTTATCTTATTTTTTTTCCCTCAAATATAAAATTGGCCAATTGTCATCTTCAGACTTTCTGGAACAAATAACATCCATGTTCTCACGTAATTCTCAAGTTGACATGATGAAAATTTAAGTAGACTTTTCTTGTTCACATATCAACAGAGTTCAGGTCTGTTTTTCTCTTTCAACTGCTAATAGTATGTTCTTAGGCATGGTGAGTATGAGGGGAAAATGTTAATTTAAAAAGAAATATAGTCTTTGAATCCTTTTCTGATTCAGCTTTTCCAGCAGCATTTGTTGCAGCCTGGGCTGTGGCACGAGCAACCCTGGCTGATGCAAGGTAAGGGAAAAGAAGAAAAAAAGAGAGACAGCCTTTGCCATTCTCAAGATGCAGACTTTCTGCTCAGAATTCACATTTACTGCTATTCTTGATGCCATTACTCTTTAGGGATGTCATGTGGGAAATTACCTTGATGCAATACACTACCAGCAAGCTATTCCAGATACCATGAAAAGGAAGATTCATGGGCCAGATTAAGCTGTTTAAACTTCATGGTTTATGAAATAAATTTAGAAGCACAGTGTGAAAGCAAGAGGAAAGAGATGGGTAAGGCAACCCACTGAAGATAGAGCACAAGCAGGTGGATACACCACTTGATCTCTGGAATTGGCAGTGTTTATACTTCCTCTCGTACTCTCTGCCACATCACCTTTCCTCGCTGGATATGGTGTTGTGAGGACCAGAGATGAGGTGGCAGGAAGGGAACCTATGGGCAGAAGGTGCATGGAGCCCATGACATACACATGCTTAGACACGGGAACGAGTACATTGGCTTGCTTGCTTGCTTGCTTGCTTTCTCTCTCTCACTCTCTTTCTTTCTCTTTCTTTCTTTCTCTCTCTCTCTCTTTCTTTCTCTTTCTTTCTTTCTCTCTTTTCTCTCTTTCTTTCTCTTTCTTTCTTTCAACTATAGCTTTCTAATTAGCCTGCTAAGTAACTGGGTTTTATATGTGGTTCTTGGGTGAAGGACATTTAAGAATGGGTTTTGTCAATCATTAGCTGAATTAAGACCTCAAGAATATTTGGCACTTCCTGTGTATCAGGGATAGTTGGTGGATCTTGTATATTTAGGATATCATGAATCTTTAGTACTCAGTTGCCTCATATATCTTTAGTACCTACTTATAGGATCTACTTATTAATAGCTTATCTATATTAAATACAAACATTGGGTTTCATCAGTCCCATTTATTTCCTTATCTTCTATAGCAAAATTTGTTCTTTTTCTTTTCTTTTTTTGAGTTGTAGTCTTTTTCTGTCGCCCAGACGGGAGTGCAGTGGCTGCTCCCGGCCACTGCAGCCTCGACTTGCTGGGCTCCGGCAATCCTTCCGCCTCAGCCTTCTGAGTAGCCGGAATTACAGGCATGTGCTACCATGCCCGGCTGATTTTTTGATTTATTGTAGAGATGAGGTCTCGCTGCCCAGGCGGGTCTCGAACCCGCGGGCTCAGGCAATCCACTCCCCTCAACCTCCCAAAGGTGCGGGATTACAGGCTGAGCCACTGAGCCTGGCTAACTTATTTATATTAAACACAAACTTTGAGTTTCACCAGTTCCATTTATTTCCTTATCTTCTATAGCAGAATTTGTTCTTTTTTTTTTTTTTTTTTTTTTTTTGAGTTGAAGTCTCACTCGGTCGCCCAGACTGGAGTGCAGCGGCCGCTCCCGGCCACCGCAGCCTCGACCCGCTGGGCTCCGACGATCCTTCCGCCTCAGTCTTCCAAGTAGCCGGAATTACAGGCATATGCTACCACGCCCAGCTGATTTTCTGATTTATTATAGAGATGAGGTCTCGCTGCCCAGGCGGGTCTCGAACCTATGGGCTCAGGCAGATCACTCACCTCAGCCTCCCAAAGGCACAGGATTACAGGCTGAGCCACCAAGCCCGGCTGTGTTCTTTTTAATATTAAAACAAATGCATATGAGAAGTGGAATCTACCTCTAACTGTGAGTCATTAGGATTTTTCCAGTAGCAGGGGATAAATTTAATGTAGCATTTTAAAGGTACGGAAAATGATGATCGGTGATGATGTTAAATTACTTTTTCTTTAGATTTTGACAGACCTGAGTTTAAATTTTAGTTCAACTGCTGCTAGTTTTAGGACAGTGGCAGACACGTGATCTCTTTCTGTATCCATTCCTCATTTATAAAACAGAGGTAATAATACATGCACGTCATGGGCTCTGCAGCCACAATACAGAGGAGCAGCCCGCACTCTGTGACTCCCTCACCCTTCCATCCCTTCTGCTTTTCACCAAGAGAAATTTGCCAGCTTCAGACTCCCAGTATGGTGGCCCCACACACCTCTGAACACTGCTCCAAGGCTCAGTACCCCTTCTTAGAGTTCATTTGTCAGAGACCATCAGTAAGCCCTTTTGCAATCACATCTGCTGCCGTCACTGCCTCTGCTGTGCCCATCCAGGGAGAGAGCAGGTGAGCTGTGCACTTTCATGGGCCTCCAGCACAGATTCCACAGCCACAGTATGGAGAAGTAATGAGCAGTATGCACACTCTTCAGCCCCCCTACCTCCTCTGCTTTTTGCCAGATGGGGCTTACCTGCTTCTGGCCCCCAGTGCAGAGGCCTAGCCTCTGCCTGTATACTGGAGCCAGGACCTGGCACCCTCTCTGAGAGCGCAGATACATAAGGTCGCTCACAAGTCTTTTGCAGCTGCCACTGCCATTGCCTGCTCTTGCTCTTAAGCTCTATATACTGGTCTGCAACCTGAACTACACCACCTAACAAAAATATACTGCTACAACAAGTATTGTCTGAGATAGTCACTGTGCAATCTTATCTGCAGCCAAGGAACTTGTACAGAGCAAGGGGCCTCTGAATGTACCCAAGAACAAAGCCACAATACACAACACACACCACAGCTATACTCACAAGGAAAGAAAAAAACTAAGCTAAACTAAAAAAACCCACCTCATGATAGCAAGCTTAAAAAATTAATAAAATAAGCAGCACCATCGATGTGAAGTAACCAACACAATAACTCTGGC
Organism: Cephalopachus bancanus; assembly: GCA_027257055.1. NCBI lineage: Eukaryota > Metazoa > Chordata > Mammalia > Primates > Tarsiidae > Cephalopachus > Cephalopachus bancanus. The sequence goes on along the minus strand of JAPVLO010000545.1, from coordinate 1,970,252 downwards.
ACTACAAAAGCCAGAGTGTTTTGTCACCTTCAAATGAATGCATCAGCAACCTAGCAATGGCTTTTAACCAAAATGAATTGTCTGGAGTGACAGATACAGAATTCAGAATAAGGATAGCAGAAAAACTCAGTGAGATCTGAGAGAAGGTGAAAATCCTAAACAAAGAAGACACAATCACAACCTAAGAATTAAAAGATGCCATGACCCTTCTAAAAAAGAGAATCAAACTGAACTTCTGGAAAATTCACTTCAGGAATTTGAAAAATAAAGTCACAAGCCTCAACATTCCCAGGCAGAAGAAATACTTTAACAGCTTAAAGACTGTTCCTTTGAATTAACTCAGACAAAAATTTTTTTAAATGAACAAAGCCTTCAAGAAATTAAATTATGCAAAGAGACAAAACCTATGATTCATTGTCATTGCTAAAAGTAAATAAGAAAATGAAAGCATCTTCAAAGACATACTTGAGGTCATAATTCAAGAAAACTTTCTCAATCTTGTTAAAGAGATCATCATGCTGAAACAAGACATTCAGAGAACACCTTCAGGATATTAAATGAAACCACGATCCCCACAGTGCATTCTTATATCAGGCTATCCAAGATCAACGTGAAAGAATAAATCCTAAAGGCAGCTAGAGAGAAGGGCCATATCACCTATAAAGGGAGACCCATCAGACTAACGGCAAACTTCTCAGCAGAAACCCCACAAGCCAGAAAAGAGTGAGAGCCCATTTTTAGCACTCTGACAGGGAAGAAATCTCAATCAAAAAATTCTTACCCACCAAACTAAGCTTCATAAATGAAGATGTAATAAAGTATTTCTCAAACAAGCAACCCTAAGATATTTTGTCACCACTATATCAGCCCTACAAGAGATATTTAAGGTAGTTCTAAACATGGAACCAAAGAATGATACTTCCTACCACAAAAACACACATAACCACAAGTTCACAGACTCTATAACCACACAACCAAGGCTATGAGACAACTAACAACACTATAAGAGGAAGAAAACCTTACATGTCAGTATTAACCTTGAATGTCAATGACCTAAATGCCTCACCTAAAGGACAGAGTAACAAGTTGCATTGAAAAAACAAACAAACAAACACCAAGATCTAGCCTTTTGCTGCCTTCAGGAGACCCATTTCACATCTAAAGTCACCCATAAGCTCAAGTAAAAGGGCTGGAAAAAGATCTATCATACAAATGGAAAACAAAAAAAGTAAGGGATTGCTATTCTAGAGTCAGATAAAACAAACTTTAAACCAATAATAGCAAAAATTACAATACAGGAAATTATGTAATGATAAACAGATCAGTTCAACAAGAAGACAACTATTCTAAATATATACACACCCAACATTCCAGCACCCAGATTTATAAAGCAATCACTCCTAGACAATAAAAGACTTAGCAACACAGTTACAGTGGTGGTCTTCAATACACCACTGGCAGAACTAGACAGATCACTGAGGCAGAAAACCAACAAAGTAATACTGCACTTAAGTTAACCAATTGACCTATTGAATCTAATAGACATCTGTGGAATACTTCCTCCAACAGTCACATAATATATATTTTTATCAGCATATGAAACATATACTAAGAACAACTACATCATCAGTCCTAAAGTGAGTCTCAATAAATTCCAAAAACTCAAAATCATACCAAGCATCTTCTCATACTACAACAGAATCAAAATAAGAATTGATATCAAGAGGTACTCTCAAAAACACACAAATACATGGAAATTAAACAACTTGCTCCTGAATGACTTTTGAGTAAACAATGAAATCAAGACAAATAAAAAATATTATTTGAAGCAAGTGAAAATAGGGACATACCATATCAAAACTTCTGGAATGCCTCAAAAGCAATGTTAAAATGAAAGTTTATGGTGCTAAATGTCTGCATAAAGATGTTCGAAAGTTCTTAAACAACCTACTGTCACACCTAAAGAAGCGAAAAACAACAAACTGGGCTCAGAGCTAGCAGAGGCAAAAAATACCTAGAATCAGATGAGAACGAAATGAAATTGAGACACACACATACACACACACACACACACACACACACAGGATCAACAAAATGAACAGTTGGTTCTTTGAAAGGATATACAAGACTGTCAAACCACTGTCCAAATTAACAAACAAACAAGAGGGAAGAAGATCCAAATAAGCATGGTCAGAAATGACAAAGACAAGAAAACCATAGAAATGCAAAATTTTCTCACAGACTGCTAAGAACATCTCTGTGCTTGTAAGCTCGAAATTCTAGAGAAAATGGATAAATTCCTGGAAGCATACAGCCTTCTAAGATTGAACAGGAAAAAAACTGAAAACCTGAACAGACCATTAATGAGCCATGAAATTAAATTAGTAATTTAAAAAAACTATCAATCAAAAAATGCCCTGGGTCAGATGGATTCACAACTAAATTATATCAGACATGTAAAAAAATAACTGATACCAATCCTACTCAAACCATTAAAAAAGATGGAGGAGGAGAGATTTCCCCCTAACTCATTCTATGAAACCAGTATCATCCTGGTACCAAAATGTGGCAAAAGCACAATGAAAGAATAAAACTATATGCTGATGTCCCTGATGAACATGAAAATAAAAAATCCTCAATAAAATACTAGCAAATCGTATCCAGTAGCACATAAAGAGATCAGCCACCTTGATCGTATTAGCTTTATTCTAGGAATGCAAGTGGTTCAACACACACAAATCAGTAAACATCATCCACCACATAAACAATTAAAAACAAATACTATATGATCACCTCCATCTCAATAGATGCAGAAAAAACATTTGATAAAATTCAACATCACTTAAAGTAAAAACCCCCCACTAACAAGGTATTGAAGGAACATACCTCAAAATAACAAGTCATTTATGACAAACCCACAGATAATACTATACTGAGTGGGTAAAAGTTGGAAGTATTCCCCTTAAGAACTGGAACAAGACAAAGGTGTCCACTCTCATCACCACTCCTATTCATTATTGTAATGGAAGTCCTAGCCAAGGCAGTCAGGCATAAAAGGAAATTAAAGGCATCCAGGTTGGAAAAGAGGAATTCAAACTACCTCTGTTCACTGATGACGTGATAGTATAACTAGAAACACTTAAAGGCTCCTTCAGAAAACTTTTATACTTTATAAGTGACTTCAGTAAAGTCTCAGGATACAAAATCAGTGCCCAAAAAATCTGTAGCATTTATATACACCAATAACATTATGCTAACAAAATCATAATCATGGAAACAACCTATAAGGACATCAATAGTTGATTGGATAAAGAAAATGTGGTATATCTACATCATGGTACACTACACAACCATAAAAAAGAAGAAAATCATGTTTTTGTTGCAGCCACAGGGACTCAAATGGAGGCCATTATCCTAAGCAAATTAATCCGTGCACAGAAAACCAAATACCGTATTTTCTCACTTATAAGTGAAAGCTAAACACTGGACACATATGGACATAAGGAGGAAAGGAACAGACACTAGAGACTCTTCAAGTGGGTGGCAGGGATGGGGGCAAAGGTTAAAAAACTACCTATTAAATGTCATGTTCACTATTTGGGTGACAGGTTCAAATAGAAGCCCAAACCTCACTATTATGCAGTATACTCATGTAACAAACTTATACATGTATCCCCTAAATCCACAATTTTTAAAAATGCAAAGACATGCAAAACATGTAGCATGGTGACTGGAATATGGGAGGCACTAAATGGGAGTGTGCTGAGGAGGGGTTTGGGTGCAGACGGTTAACAGGCCTGTTCTGTCCTTGGTTCTGTGACAGAAAACCCTAACCCCTCTGTGAAACCTAATCCCTCTGAGCCTCTGCTTTCTCATCTATCAAATGCAGATTAATTGATATTACTCGTCACAGAGCTCTTGTTTTGAGATTACATGGATAATGTATGCAAAACACAACACAGAGTTTGGAATGTACTGGTAGTAAGTGCTAAATACTGACTGACAAGTATTTCTTTAATTATTTCATTAGTAATTAAAGATACTTTCTGATAAAAAATTCAAATTGCATTTTGAATATTGTTATTCCTTTGGGAAACAGAACTTATCTTTTCATTAATCTCGACTTATGATATTTTTATTTTTATCCTGTCAAGTCCATGGAACCCTGATCCAGCTAAAGCTAGAGCTTAGAAATTAGACTGTAGAAAAGAAGAAAGGTGGCATCTTATAGGCCTTGTAGACCCTTATATGCTACTTTGGGATGCTTGGTCTTTGCTCTGTACATGGGTTCCAGCTCCAGGTCACTGACAGTTCCTCTAGGTTACCCGGAGATGAAACAATTTATTAGAGCACAGTGAAACTGTACGACGAGAGAGGAACTGGAAGAGCCAACAAGGGCAACTTACTGCTATGTCTGCAATTTTACAAATCACATCAAGTCTAAGCACTTCCTGTTGAGAAGAGGTGAGATAATAATATAAAAATAGGAATTTTAGAAAAGCCATATCCCCATCTTAATAAATGATTACTTACAAGAGTGCTTCAAAGCTTTGTCTACACACAGTAAATCCGCGTGTGTTATATACCTTTCCTCGTACACTAAAAACTGCTTTCTGCCTACTTGCACTAAAAATTCAGAATGACTTTGGAATCCTGGGGATACTTTCTTCATGTACAGACAGTTTGAATTTCAATAATGAACTGACAAAAAAGTATGCATAAGCTAAGTGTATCCCTTTTTATTTTATTCTGCCAACTTGCATGGTCCTTCTTATGACCTCAATCAAGAGTAAAACAGCAATTAGAGTTGTAGAAAGCTAAAAATGCAGATTTTGTTTCTAACAACGCCTGTACAAAACAGAAAACTTCTGCTTTGAAATCTGTCAGATGTATAAAGACCTAACAAATAGGGCCATGTGTGGATTCTTGTGAAGAAACCCATCCGTGCCTCATCCAGTTTCCAGCTCCATGGAAAACCATTGCAATGATACCCATGATTTGACTCTTCATATTATTCTTGGCGCTGTCTACCTATTCTAATGCCCTTCTTTTTCAATGTTTTAACATTTATTTCCAACTGATTATCTTGACCACTTTTTCTCCCAGGGTCACCATTTGCTATTCATGAACTGTGGCTTTGACAACCTGAAGATTATTAACCAAGAGCTAACCATTCAAGAATGTGTACCCATGTTTCCTTTTATCTCTTACTGCTCTGGACTGAGAAGGGTAGCAAGAATTGCGTCCACCCTGGACAATATTAATTAGATGTTGTAAAGAATATCATAAAATATGATTACTCATACCTTGAAGACAGTTCTCTATTTCACTTATTGTCATTAGCCTTCATAATGTGATATCCTTAAGAACCAATAGACAATGCAAATATTGCCTAGCCCCTGTTGTTAGACCCTAGATGTATTAGGTATGCAGAGGTGTCTCACAACAGAAGACTTTGTACAGTAGGTGATAAAAGTGACCATGACTTCCTCTTGGAAAGACTTCCACAACCTAGCAGTCACACTATCTCCTCTCCCTTTTGGATAGAAGATGCCTGTAAGCTATGCTTCTTATTTGTAAGAGTTGAAGATAATTAGGGGATGAAGTTAGGAATAAGATTTTCTATTACAAAATTATTTTTTGATAACCTGACTTTTATTACTTAAAATACTGCATCAATTAAAAAGAAAGAGTCAGCCAGTAATAAAAGTACAAGAAATGAAACGCCACAGAGTAGCAGAAAGGTGCCCATCACATCAAGGTAAAGAGAAGTGGGAGCTTGTCCAGTGAACTTTCTGTATACTGGTTCCCTTAGTAAGGCTAGCCCTGTCAAGACTTTTGTAACTTGATGCCATTCAACATTTAAGTTAAATAAAAACTTTTTGTCATAATCCACACTCTCTAGTGAACTTCTGATTACAACTTAGCTTCCCAAAATACACGCCTGAAAAAAGAATATGCTGGTCATGCTGACTGAATTATTTCACCTTTGAGAAAATTCGATTTCTCCTGGTGAATTAACAGTATTCTAACTTTATACATCATTTCTACAAAACTTGATTGATAGGATCTCATCACTGGCAAACAGATCTGCTCTCAGTACTGATGAGAATCCAGAGTCTTAAAAGCAAAAGATCAATTTCCATATGGTGGAAAATTCATCAAGGTAATGTCTTTTGGAGACTTATCTGGGAAACCAGCCTTCCCTCTCCCCAGTGGTTTTTCTGCACATTATCTGTGTATTATGTGCTACACAGCCTTCCCATACAAAGCTCTAAGACTTACTAGAGGTATTGAGGTACTGGATCATTTAAATAAAACTACCTCTTATTTTATAATTTAAAGATAATGTTATATTAAATTAAATAATTGCATATTGAAGAACTACATCTCCAGTCTTCTGGTAGACAAAGGGGAGCTGCAGAAAATGCATAATGTAATACACATAAGATAGCAGGATCCCTGGCTTTTTCAAGCTTATTAATTGAGAAGACTCATATATTGTAAAATATAAGAAAAAGTTAATGTCCACCCACTGTAAACATTCAATATTCATTCACTCGTGCAATAAGTATTCACTGAATACTTACTATAAGCAAGACAAATGTAGCAGTAAACAAGACAAGTCAATGTGACATTCACCATAATCTATTAAAGAAGGCATTTTAAAATCATAATAGCTAACATTTGTTTGCTACTGATTATGTCAGAGGCTATGCTCAATGTTTTATTCACATGCATTTCTCATTTACTCTTCATAAATTGAAACTAATCTTCATAATTTAAAATTCACACGAGAGCATTGTGGTAGGCTGCATAATGACTTCCCAAAGATATCCATGTCCAAAACCCCAGAATCTGTGACTATGATAATTTACATGGTGAAATAGGGCTTTGCAGATATGGTTACATTAAAGATTGTGAAATGGGTACATTATCCTAGATTTCAGGTGGATCTAATGAAGTCATAAGGGCCTTTGTGAGAAGGAGGATCAGAGTCAGTACTAGCTGTAAAGACAAAAGCAGAGGTTGGAGTGGATTGAGGAAGGGGCCACAAGTCAAGAAATGCAAGAAACCTCTGGAAGATGAAATGGGTTCTTCCCTAGGGGCTCCAGAAGAAACATGGGCCAGCCAACAGCTTAAATTTAGCCCAGTGAAACTGATTTCAGACTTCTAACCTCCAGAATGGTAAGATAATGAATCTGTGTTCATTTAAACCTCTAAGTTTGTGGTAATTTGGTATAGTAGCAATAGAAAACTGATACAGGAAGACAGAACTCTTAGGAGGTGAATGCAATAAACCAGCAGTTCTCAATTAAGACTCTGCCTTCCAGTGATTGATTCACAAAATCTGATGTGGGAGTAGGTATTTTGACAATGTTCTTCAGGTGACTCCAATATTCACTCACAGTTAAATAAAAGCTAATAGAATTTCATGTAAGAGGTAAAACTTCTAATCAAAAACTACATTTCCTTGCTTCCAGGTAATTATTTATAATGTTCTTACATTGTTAAATTTCTCTACCAACACCAACTAGACACTTTCCTTTTTTAATCTCCTTCTTTCTCTTCTCCCTCTTATATCCTGTCTTGGACTCAGGGGCTACACAAGCACACCCACTGTAAGGTTATATTGTGTGGAGATGAGGAGTGAGTCCCAGCTAGCCCATTCACTAGATAGCAAGCACTATGACCCATCAGTAGGTTCTGAATCCTTGCAGCCCCTCCTTCACCCCTTGGTAAATGCTCCAAATTTTAAAGAGAAAGCACAACACCCACCCGCATCCCTATTTCAAAATTGAACAAACCTAGCCGGGCTCGGTGGCTCAGCCTGTAATCCCGCGCCTTTGGGAGGCTGAGATGAGTGGATTGCCTGAGCCCGCGGGTTCGAGACCCGCCTGGGCAGTGAGACCTCATCTCTACAATAAAAAAAAATCAGCCGGGCGTGGTAGCGCATGCTTGTAATTCTGGTTACTTGGAAGGCTGAGGCGGAAGGATCGCTGGAGCCCAGCAGGCGAGGCTGCGGTGGCTGGGAGCTGCCACTGCACTCCAGTCTGGGCGACCGAGTGAGACTCCAACTCAAAAAAAAAAAAAATTGAACAAACCTGGAGCCCCAGTTCAGGGAAGAACAAAAGGTAGAGCAAATATCAGAAGTGATTGCTTCTCCACTTCCCACTGAGCAACAGAATTAAAAAGAAAAGAGAACTGCTACAAATGAAAAAAAAAAACAATTAAAAACCACTGATAACCTTCAGAGCCCCAACAAAGAGTGCCAGAAAGAACAGCTACTGCGGCATAAACAATGACTATCTCTGAGAACAACAGTACCCAGAAGGTACTTATACAGATCAGAGAATCAATGGATATAATGAATTTAAAAATCAAGAAATGCAAGAGCTACAACTAAATGAAATTGCAATGAAGCTGCACATACTCAAGAAAGTGAATTTAGAAAGAACAGAAATAAAGAACTTCATCCAATACATAAATAAACTAACAAATTTGGAAAGCAGAATTGATCAAGCAGAAGAAAGAATCTCAGAATTGGAAGATCAAAATATGGAATTAATCCAATCTATTGAAAATATAGAAAAAAGTTAAGAAGAAAGAAGAAACTCTCCAAGAGGTGTGCGATTTTATCAAGAAGTCAAACCAATGTCTGATCAGCGTAACTGAAGTAGAAGGAGAAACAGAAAACACCCTGGAACAAACATTCCATGAAATCATTCAAGAAAACTTTCCTCATCTGTCCAGAGAGACAACTGTACAAACATGAGAAATTTAGAGAACCCTGTAAGACATTTTATGAGAAGACCAACCCCTAGACACATAGTAATTAGCCTACACAAAGTAGGTATAAAAGTAAAAGTCCTAAAGGCAGCAAAGGAAAAAGATCAGACTACCTACCAGGGGAGATCAATCAGAATTGCTGCAGAATTATCTGCAGAAACACTACATGCCAGAAAGAATAGGACCCCAATCTTTAATGTTCTCAAAGATAAACAATTTCAACCAATAAATTCCTACCCAGCCAAGCTAAGCATTAGTGACAGAGAATTAAAATCCTTCCCAGGCATCCAATTCCTAAGAGAATATGCTACTTCCAGACCAGCTCTACAGGAGGTCCTTGAAAAGGTGCTGTGCACAGAAGAAAAAATAACCAAAAGAAAGACCATATACTTCACAAGATTGCAAACAAACACAGAAGCAGCAGAATATACAGCACACCCACAAAAATGAAAACACATGCCTATATGAACACAAAAGCTAAACAAAAACAAAACAGCCTTATAAGAGCATTATAACAGGGACAGACTCTCGCATTTCATTAGTTGGCCTGTACATAAATGGACTATATGTACCACTGAAAAGACACAGAATGGCAAACTGGATTAAATTTTTTAAGAAATATGACCCAATAATTTGCTGTCTCTAGAAAACATATCTAATCCCAAGGATGCCCACAGACTCAAAGTTAGAGGATGAAAACAAATTTTCAGGTGAATGAATCACAAAAGAAGGCAAGAAGTACGATCTTAATATCAGATAAAACAACCTTTAAGCTTTCAAAAGATAAAAAAGATAAAGAAGTACACTACATAATGACAAAAGTTTCCATCAACAAGAAATATCCATCCCAAACATATATGCACTCAACTCAGGAGCATCACCTTTTATAAAGCAGCTACTAAATAAACTAAAAAAAGATGTTGACTCTAACACTATTGTATCTGGGGACTTAAATACCACACTAACAATCCTAGATCCATCATTGAGGCAAAGAATCTAAAAAAGATCCAGAACCTCAAGTTGATGCTTGACCAAATGGACATAATAGATACCTACAGAACACTCTACTCAACAACCATAGAATATACATCCTACTCCTCATCACATGGAACATTCTCCATGATCAACCACATCCTTAGCAATATATCAAGCATAAACAAATTTCATAAGACCAAAATACTGTGGGCACCATCTCAGGCCACACAATAAAAAAAAATAAATATCAACACCAACAAAGTGTCCCCAAAACTCACAAAGACATGGACACTAAAAAAGCATGATGCTGAATAATTCCTGGGTCAACACAGAAATAAAGACAAGTTAAAAGATTCCTGGAAACAAATGAAAATGAAGAAACATCTTACCAAAACCTCTGGGATGCCATGAAAACAGTACTAAAGGGGGAATTCATCTCTCTATGAACACACATCAAGAAAATAGAAAGATCACAAGTTAACAGCCTAACAAATCACCTAAGGTAGGTGGAAAGGCAAAACCACCAAAACCCTAACCTCAGCAGAAGAATCCAGATTACCAAAGTAAAAGCCCAAATACAGGACATAGAAGACAAAATGTCATAGGAAAAAAATGAAACAAAAAGCTGGTTCTTTGAAAGGATAAACAAGATTGATGAACTCCCAGCCAGAATAACCAAGTAAAAGAGGGAAAAAGCCCAAAAAGCACAATCAGAAATGCAAAAGATCAAATCACAACTGAGCCCGAAGAAATACAAAAGATTATCAGAGATTACTATACATACCTGTATGGAAACAAACTCAATAATCTAAATGAAATGGAGAACTTTCTGACAACACATAACCTCTCAAGATTAAAACAAGAAGACATTGAGACACTAAATAGACCAGTAACAACCCAGGAAAACTACCTTCAAAAACCAGCCATGGACCAGACAGCTTCCCAGCAAAAGTCTACAAAACACACAAAGAGGAGCTGATACCAATCCTATTGAAAGTATTCCAGGCAAACAAGAAAGATTGAACTATCCCCAAATCATTTCATGAAAATAACATCACACTGACACCCAAACCGCGGAAAGATTCAACAAAGAAAGAGAACCACAGGCCAATATCACTGAAAAACAGAAGCAAAACTTCTCAACAAGTTTCTAGCAAATAGGATCCAACAACACACCTCAAAAATTATCCATCATGACCAAGCAGGCTTTATCCCTGGGATGCTGGGATGGTTCAATATCCACAAGACCATAAATGTAATTAAATACATCAACAGATATAAAAACAAGAACCACATGATTATATAATTAGATGCAGAAAAAGCTTTCAATAAAATCCATCAACCCTTCTTGATAAACCCTTGAACACCTAGGCATAGAGGAAACATATCTCAAAATAGTAAGCACCATCTGCAATAAACCCACAGCCAACATATTGCTAAATGGACAGAAATTGGAAACATTTCCCCTGAAAACCAGAATAAGGCAAGGCTGCCCACTCTCACTCCTCCTGTTCAACATAGTATTGGAAGTCCTAGCTAGAACAATCAGACAAGAGAAGGAAATCAGGAGTATCCAAATAGAAGAAGAGGAAATTAAGTTATCCCTTTTTGCTGATGATATGATCCTATACTTTGAAAATCCAAGAGAATCTGTCAAAAACTTCCTTGCACTGATGAAGAACTTTGACAAAAATCTCAGGGACAAAATAAACGTGCAGAAGGCAGTCACATTCTTATACACCAACAATAAACAAGCAGAGAACCAAATGAAAAGCATAATCCCATTCGCAATAGCCACACACCAAAAAAATGCCTTGACATCTTCCTAACCAGAGAAGTGAAAGACCTTTACAATGAAAACTACAAAACACTGCTCAAAGAAATCCAAGAAGACACAAACAAATGTAAAAATATTTCATGCTCATGGATAGGAAGAATCAACATTGTTAAGATGTCCATCCTGTCAAAAATCTACAGATTCAAGATAATACCCATTAAATTACCAACATCATTCTTCTCAGACCTGGAAATGACAATACAGAAATTCATATGGAAACATAAATGACCATGAATAGCCAAAGCAATCCTTAGCAAAAGAAACAAAGAGGGTGGTATCACACTTCCAGACTTTAAATTTTACCATAAGGTTACAATAGTCAAAGCAGCCTGGTATTGGTACAAGAACAGGCATATAGACCAATGGAACAGGATAGAGATACCAGAAGCAAAACTTCAATTCTCAACCAACTCATTTTTGACATACCCTCTACTAACAACCACCGGAGAAAAGAGAACCTATTTAGTAAATGGTGCTGGGAAAACTGGCTGACCACATGCAGAAGATTGAAACAGGAACCCTACCTATCACCATGCTCAAAAATCAACTCTAAATGGAACAAAGACCTAAACTTAAAACCTCAAACTGTAAGAATCTTCTAAAATGCAGGAGACACCCTTATGGGAATTGGAATAGAGTACCAATTCCTGATCAAAACCCCAGATGTTCATGTCATATGAGATAGGATAGACAAGTGGTATCTCATCAAACCTAAAAATTTCTGCAAAGCAAAAGAAACTATCGAATGAATGGGAAGACAGCCCAGAGAATGGGAAAAAAATATTTGTCAACTGTACATCTGACAAAGGCCTAACATCTACGATCTACAAGGAACTCAAACATGCTGAAAGGAAAAAAAAAAAAAAGCAAACAGCCCTATTGAAAAGTGGGCAAAAGACATGAATAGACACTTCTCAAACGAAGACATATGGGTAGCCAATAGACATATGAAAAGGTATCAACCTCACTAATCATCAGAGAAATGCAAATCAAACCACACTGAGATACCACCTAACTCCAGTAAGAATGGTCATCATTAATAAAACAAAAAAACAATAGATGCTGGCGAGAATGTGGAGAAAAGGAAACACTTCTACACTGCTGGTAAACTAGTTCAACCTCTGTGGAACAATTCTCTATGTGACAATTTCTAAAATAACTAGAAATTGACCTTCCATATGACCCAGCAATTCCCCTACTAAGAGGAACTCAAATCATTCTACAAAAGAGATACCTGCACACACATGTTTATTGCAGCACTATTCACAATAGCAAAAACATAGAACCAACCATACTGCCCATCAAAAATGGACTGGATTTTTTTTTAATGTGGTGCATATACACAATGGAATATTATGCATCTATAAATAAAGACAAAATTATGGACTTCACAACAACTTGGGTGGGTTTAGAGTCTATAATACCCAGTGTTAGGTCACACTCCCAGCAGGGGTCTTCAGAATGTTAGGTCAGGTCCGCTGGTGGCGTAGGTGTCTGGTGTGCAATCCGGTGTCACATCAAAGATGCAAAGAATTGCACAGAAGTTAGATTAGAAAACATAGTTAATTTGGAAAGTAAATTATAGAAAGAGAGAATGCGGGGGATTCACATCTCCAAGGTAGGAGAAGGGGCCAGAGCTTAGGAAATATGGAGGCAGCCATAGCCCAAAGAGCACATGGCCACCCCAGAGTCTAGTAAAGCAATGGCCACTGCCTGCTCGTGGTTGAGTCTTTTCAATCCTTCCCTTGATGGAGGAAGGTCATTAGGGTGATTGGGTGTTGGTCTGCTCCACATCATCATGAAGGAGACAGGTAAGCACAGGTACTGATGTCAGGTGATGGACAGCAAGCCGATGGGTGGGTAGTCACATGATGGTGGTGGAGTCTGTCTGTCATATAGGTCATGAAGGGCTGATTAGGTTAACTTGGATCTTATGGGTGAAGGCAAATACTTGAAATAGAAAAGCAAATTAGTAACAAGCTGGGGAGGCTGTTTTAAAGCAAATATCAATAGCTACCTCTGAGAAACCAGTCTGTCCTTGACTAGTGATCAGAGGGTAAGTTAGAAAGCTAGAAAAACATGAGATTTAGGCAAGGTTAAAATGGCTGCTCTTTGGGTATATTAAATCCATGTTAGGCCTAAGCGGACCCTGAACACTTACCATAATACTATTAGAAAGGGATTGGCAGTAGCCAGAAACTGTCAGGCAGGGGGGGTGCACATAACATCAATAAGAGTAACTGATCGCAAACCAGGCAGAGTGGGGACCAAAGGGAGGCCCAACCTTTACCTGTACAATGACCACTTGTATACCTACTCCTAAATTGTACCCCATATTAAAAAAAAAAAACTGTCTGTGTTTCTCCTGAGCCAGCAAGATCTTGGAGGGCAAAAACCAATTCATATTTATCTTTGTGTCTATGCAACTCTATTGATGTATGCTTCTGCATGTGACTTACTCTCTGAATCAACCTAAGATAGGAATGAGATAAACACACCAAAAACTAACACTACAAGTCAAACATTTAAAATAATAACCCGAAGAACACATTATATTGAGAGGATTTTACCAGACGCAGATGGCAGATATGGCAGGTCAAGGCTGTATGCTCACTGGTCATTCCTTTTTTTCTCTGGAGCATAAAGGAAGACAGTATCGTTCTGGCCCCTCACATCTAGATGGAGCTAAACGAGGCCACATGTGATAATGTGACTAGTTATAGCCAATGGCAGGCACATGAGTCAAAAGACTGTAGGCCCTATCCAGGCTTGGCCACCAACATGCCCCTTTAGATTTTCTGCTCACTCTTGCTTTCTAGGCAACTCCAGCAGAAATTCTCTTTCCAAACTCAGAACTGAGTGTGTTTTCAGAGGGCTGATTAACACCTGCAGCTCTGAACTAATCACAGTGCTGAGGTCTCATGCTTTTGGCTGCAAGAACTTCATGACGGCATCATATTTGTTACCCATTGCTGCAGTAATGCTGCATAACAAAAAGCCGCAGAACTTCAATGGCCTATCACGATAAGCACTCATTGCTCACATGTCTGAGGTCTGCTGGAATTTTGCTAGGAAGGCTCGCTTTATCCTCATGACCTACTCAAGGCATGGCAGGAACACAAAACAAAAGAGTTATCAGAAACAAGTTACTGAGGCCTTGGTTCACTTTCACTTCATTCTACTGGCCAAAGGAAATAGAAAATGTTGGAGAAATGAATTCCAACCTTATGGGAGAAACTCCAAAGGTACATGCATGTGGCACAGAGAAAGACAAAGAACTAGGATTCTTGATGCAGTCTTCCACACCCATGGGCAGAGTGAGAAGGAAATGATTTTCCAAGGGAAAAGTGGGCGCAATGAATAGAAAAAGTATGAATGATGTCAGCGAGGCGAGAGATGGATATTAGTGGCTGACAGACTGCAGGGGAAAGCAAACTATCTGAAAATAGATATTCTCTTTTCGTTTCTCAGGACTAATGTAACAAACAACCATAAACTGGGTGGCTTAAAACAACAAAGATTTATTCTCTCACAGGTTTGGAGGCCAGAAGTCTGAAATAAAGGTGTCAGCAAGGCAATGTTTCTTCCATGTTTTGCCACTTCCAGCTTCTGGTGGCCACAGGCATTTCTTGGCTCAAGGCTGTAGAACTCCAATGTCTGGTTCCATCTTCACATGACCTTCTCCTCTGTGTGTCTCCTCTTCCTGTACAGATACTTTATAGTAAAGTTAGAGTCCACCTGGTTAATCCAGGGTGATCTCATCTCAAGATCTTTAACTTAATTTCATCTGCAAGACTCTTTCCCCAAATAAGGTCACATTCGTAAATACCAGGGTTAAGACTTGAACATTTTTGGGGAACCACAATTCGACTCACAAAAGATGCCATTATAAAAGGTTAATAGAGATAAAATAAAAACCAATATAGAGGTTTTTTTCTCTGATAGTGGGAGTGGACAGAAATGGTGTCTGAAACATGTCGCAAGTAGAATCACTGGCATTTGGTGACTGCATGAAGAAGTGAGAAAAATTGGGCCCAAAATTCAAGTTCAAGTGGCCAGTAGTACAATAACGCCAACAGACTTGAGGACATTACAGGAAAAAAGGAGTAAAGGAAATGATAAGTTTGGTTTGAATATAGTGTGGATTGGTGACGATAAAGAAAAAAAGAATGACAGGGGACAGTGACTCACGCCTGTAATCGTGACACTTTCAGTGGCTGAGGTGGATGGATTACTTGAGCCCAGAAGTTCAGCCTAGCAAAATATTATCTTTACAAAAAAAAATTGAAGTGGAAAGGAAACATATTGATGATGTCCATCTAACTTACCCTGAAGTATCAAAAACTTGACTTTGAATTCATGATTTTCAAAAGTTGTATTTTTAATTTCATCTTGGGTCTGTATAGCCAACTCTTTATCATATCACTTTTTATTCCAGGACAATAGTTCTTGAAATGAAAGTTTTTATAAAAACCTTTAGAGTTCTGCTTCTATCAATAGGAACAATTAGGCTCCACCAGTCCCATACCTATTTCAAAGGTCTCAATATCATGCAATGTCTTTAGAATCCCTGTAAGAAAATATTAAGTTAAACTCTGGGCTCATGTCATGTTTATTTTGTGAGAATCTGAATCATTTTAAATGAGAAATCAAAGTATGCATTCTATTGTGAATTTTCATAAACGAGGGTATTTTGTTAACCAGAATATTCTTACCTCATGACCATCAAGATAAGTGATGATCTGATATTACCTATCCAAAGGTAGATGCCTTTAGTTATGAATAGTTTTCTCCGTTTCACACTTAGTGCTCTGAGCAGTTTCTTTCATCACAGATTTTAAAAAATCTGTTGAACAGCTTCAGTGATAGCCCGTTCTTTTTGAGGTCTACCCTCAAAACAGGGGAGTCAAGTTGCTTCTAGAGAACTTGCCAGATAAATTGTTTAGAGGGATTAAGTAGAAAGAACACACAGGTTTATCATCCTGGAACGCACAAACAAGCTGGGACATTTATTAGCCGCATGACCTTACGGGAAGCCATTTATCTTTCTGTGCCTCAATTACATCCAGTTCTTCTGTCTTCCATCTCTCACCAGACATGTAGATCAAACACAGATGTCTCTCTAAGAGTGGATATTAGAAATAATTTTTCATTGGTAACATTAGTGACTTGTGCATCACCTTAATCATCAATCACATCTCACTGGGACAATCAGTGGAATTCAAGATGTGTGATTAGCTGAAACATTTCAGAAAAGCTTCCCACACTTGGCATCTCAAGCTTGATCCTCAAATGATCCAGTGTTCATTCATCAGATTTCCAAATCTAACTACAAGAATCGAACCTAGTCTCTGAAATATTGTTGAGTCAGTTTCAAGTCATCAGAGCACTTAAGAGGACAGAGATCTGGGCTTTTATCGTGTTGTATGAACTGTTTTGTGCTGGCTTACAAATGCATATTTGATATATTTAATAAATGCCTACATAAGTGGCAAAAGTGGCCTGAAACTTGCTTTCATTGTAATTTGTCATCAAAGTCTGGGGAAATGGGCAAATGTGTCGATCTTAAGCTTTTCCACAGTTACTGTTCTCTTTCAAAAGGATAAGAATCTTATAGGTCGTGTGTGAATAGGTTAAGTTTCATTCATAATTCTAACTACTTTGAGTAAAACACTTATTTGAAATAAAGCAAAAGTAAGTAATTTCCATTTTCATAAATCCCAATATAAGAGACCATGTTTAGAGCCGGGCTCGGTGACTCAGCCTGTCATCCCGCGCCTTTGGGAGGCTGAGGTGAGTGGATTGCCTGAGCCCGCGGGTTCGAGACCCGCCTGGGCAGCAAGACCTCATCTCTACAATAAATCAAAAAACCAGCCGGGTGTGGTAGCGCATGCCTGTAATTCCGGCTACTCGGAAGGCTGAGGCGGAAGGTTCGCCGGAGCCCAGCAGGTCGAGGCTGCGGTGGCCGGGAGCGGCCACTGCACTCCAGTCTGGGCGACAGAGTGAGACTCCAACTCAAAAAAAAAAAAAAGAGACCATGTTTAGAACTTTCCAAGAATACTAATTTTGGATGGAAAACCAATTTTTGCTGCTACTGTATTAAGGGAACTTCACTTGCCAGCAATTTTTTTTTAAGAGTCAGAATCTCTTTTTTATATTTTAAAGATGTGGGATGATACAATAAAAAGAGAATTTTTTTTTTTTTTTTTGAGTTGGAGTCTCACTCTGTCGCCCAGACTGGAGTGCAGTGGCCGCTTCCAGCCACTGCAGCCTCGACCTGCTGGGCTCCGGCGATCCTTCCGCCTCAGCCTTCCGAGTAGCTGGAACTACAGGCGTGTGCTACCACGCCCGGCTAATTTTTTGATTTATGGTAGAGACGAGGTCTTGCCAAGTTGCCCGGGTGGGTCTCAAACCCGCGGGCTCAGGTTATCCACTCACCTTGGCCTCCCAAAGCACGGGATTACAGGCTGAGCCACCAAACCTGGCCAAAAAGAGAATTTTCTATGACCAAAAAAAAAAAAAAGAGTCGGAGTCTCACTCTGTCACCCAGGTTGGAGAGCAGCGGCATGCTCATGGCCACTGCAGCCTCGACCCACTGGGCTCAGGTGATCCTTCCACCTCAGCCTTCCAAGTAGCTGGAACCAAAGGCACACGCCACCACACCCAGCTAATTTTTTATTTAATCATAGAGATGAGGTCTCACCAAGTTGCCCAGGCTGATCTTGAACTCTGTACTCAGGCAATCCTCTCACCTCGGCTTCCCAATGCTGGGATTACAGATTTGAGCCACCATGCCCAGCCACTTGCCAGCAATTTAAACATATTATTTGTGATCCAAGTTCAGTATAACATAAAGCATAAATTATCTTAGCTTTTCAGAGGTAACTGAATAATAAAGATGTTTGAATTCACTCTTTGCATACTTATTTAAATTCTAGACTCTGGGATCACAAGAATGAGGCAGGAACATAATGCATTAATGAGTTCTTCACAACTATCCCCAGGGACCAGGAAAATTGCCTTCTGTAGTGGAAAGTAAGTTCAGAAGTGTTAAAAAAAAGAAGCATAGCCCTTATTTTTCCTCGCTGAAATTCAATTATTAGACTCTAAGGATGTCTTTAGTATAACTCTAATGTTGCAATAGTGCACTTGGAGAAAGGTGATCTCTAAAGAAAGCTTATAAATCACTGGGGCAGATTAAGGTCCAAAGTTTGTTGAATTCTCTCTCTTTGTTGAATTCTCTCTCTGTCTCTCTCTTGCACATGTGCGTGTGTGTGCTATGTTCTTGCTAAATAGAGTGTAGCTTCAAATATAATTTATGCCTTGCTTTATAGATCACGAAGATTTTTGTTAAATACTCCAAAAGATAAATATTTTTAAACTCAGAAAATTAGATATTGTTTATCAACTCTATCACTCTAGGAAGATAATGGGCTAGATTTTCTTTAGCTGTAAACGTGACTATTTCATCTAAAAAGGTTCTTCTTATCCAGAAGTAGCTGGGTGAACATTCATAATGCAAATGTTGTTTAGTACCTATCAGTCTCTGGGGGTTAAAAGAAAACCACTGTTTTCCTCTGAGTCATCAAAGAAAATCCCTGGGATTTATTGTTGCCATTTTCTGTCTTGCAGACAGGCCTCATGGTGAGGACAGAGGGCTGGGAGATTTATCCTCAGTCTGTAGACTCCACCCGGCCTGAGACACAGTGAGATGATGTGCTTGTATACAGACCTCAGGCAACCAGCCAGAGTGCAGGAAACTGGCACAATACAGGGCCTGTTGTGGCTTCTACAAGCTTTGGAGCTGTTCCTCCTTCATGAAATTTGCCCTGGGATGCCAAGACGTACCATGTGTATCCCAGCAGCAGCTCCCAAGAGATGGTTTATGCTCACTCTTCTCTTTCTTTGCCAGTGTCCAGCACCAA
This sequence comes from Cephalopachus bancanus, assembly GCA_027257055.1. NCBI lineage: Eukaryota > Metazoa > Chordata > Mammalia > Primates > Tarsiidae > Cephalopachus > Cephalopachus bancanus. Next base: position 1,950,725 of record JAPVLO010000545.1, on the reverse strand, counting down.
AGTCTCTCACACGTTCTTTCCTTTTTTTTGAGTGGGATTCTCACTCCGTTGCCCAGTCTGGAGTGCAATGGCCGCTCCCAGCCACCGCAGCCTCACCTGCTGGGCTCGGGCGATCCTCCCGCCTCAGCCTTCCGCGTAGCTGGAATTACAGGCATGTGCTACCAAGCCCGGCTGATTTTTTGATTTATTGTAGAGATGAGGTCTCGCTGCCCAGGCGGGTCTGAACCCGCGGGCTCAGGCAATCCACTCACCTCAGCCTCCCAAAGGCGCGGGATTCAGGCTGAGCCACCAAGCCCGGCTTCTTTCCTTCTTTATTCAACTTTAAGAACCCCAAAGTCCCTGAGGCCAGAAAGTCCTGGGCTTGGATTTTCAGACGGGGTGGGCTATTTTCTCACCAATTTTCCACAGAGCTGTAAAGTCTTCCTTATCCACTCAACATTCCCAAGCCCCAGCCCCAACCTCAGATTGTATGTTCCAAAAAATTCTATTTTGTAAGAGAGGTTGAGGGGTAGAAGGTTTCATACACCCAAAATGTGAGATCAAAAAGGAAAAAAAAGTCTTAATTATAGTGTTTACTATGAGCTGGATTTTTTAAATATGTTTTTTATTTTAAAATTATGGGGTACAATTAAGGGCTAGGTATACAAATATTCATTGTGCAGGTACCCATGTTGATGAGGCGTGCCCCCCTTTCCAGGGAGAGATTGGCTACCATTAACCCCACTTCCCTGCTCCTCCCTGCTTCCTCGCCCCTATAGTTTCCCGCCACTGTCAATCCTTTTCTTATAGTATTACAGTCACTGTTCAAGGTCCACTTATGAGTGAGAACACGTGATAGATAGATCTTTGTTTCTGTGAAAGATCACTCAGTATTATAAACTCTAATTGAGCTGGGTTTTATAAGCATTTCATTTATCATCTATCCTTACAAAAATCCTGTGCAGTATCCCTCTATCTCAGTTAAGAAATCTGAGTTCTGGTATAAGCCCAGGGTTATATGACATTATTTGGTAGACTAGATAGGCCATTCGCTCTCCTATAGCAGTTCTACTTCTCTCACACACACACGTACACATGCATACATCACACACACACACACACACACACACATACACACTCCCCACCCCCACCCATCCCTTTCTCACTTCCTCCCTTCCTCTTTTCCTGTTTCCTAATTCTCCGTTTATTTTCATATCTCTCTCTCTCTCTCTCTCTCTCTCTCTCTCTCTCTCTCTCTCTCTCTCTCTTCTATCAAAGTCCCACTCTGTTGCCCAGGCTGGAGTGCAGTGACATGCTTACAGCCACCGCAGCCTTGACCTGCTGAGCTCAGGTGATCTTTCCACCTCAATCTTCCAAATAGCTGATACTAAGTGCCACCACACCCGGCTAATTTTTAAAAATTTATTGTAGGGATGAGGTTCCGCCAAGTTAACCAAGTTGGTCTTGAAGCCCTGGGCTCAAGCAATCCTCTCACCTCAGCCTCCCAAAGTGCTGTGAGCCACGGTGCCCCACCTCCAACTCTGCTTTTCAAGATCAAAGTACAAAATAATTAAATAGTAGGTAATTTGGTAATTTGTTTATGAATAGACATAGTGTTGAGCTCCATGGCACTGTAAGCACCTGGATTTATAGATTTCTTTTTGTCTGCCTCCACAGACAAGATCCACATGGTTACAAAAAAAAAACATGTTTTATTCACTTCTTTCTATAGCACCTGGAAGACTGTCTGACATATGGGCATGTATAAGACTCCTAATAAATTGAAAGAGGGTCAGGCATGGTGGCTCATGCCTACAATCCCAGCACTTTGGGAGGCTGAGGTGAGAGGATTGCCTGAGCCCATGGGTTCCAGACCAGCCTGGGCAACTTGACGAGACCTCATCTCTGCAATAAATCACAAAATTAGTCAGACATGGTAGCGTGCACCTGTAGTTCTGATTACTTGGAAGGCTTGGGGGGAAGGATCTCCTGAGCCCAGTAGGTTGATGGTAGGGTGACCGTGAGCATGCCACTGCACTCCAGCCTGGGCAACAGAGTGAGAATAAATAAATAAATAGAAAGAGTTAATATGAAAATGTTTGCTTAAAGCTAAAAAAAAGAGTAGCTTTAATTAAAAAGGCTAGAGAGCAATGACTGTAGTCCACTCAACTTAGTCATGCTTAAAGCAGCAGTTTGCTTCAGTCTTCTTTTTTATTTTACATCTTAAAGATGTGGAGTACAATTCAGGGTTAGGTACATAAGTGGTCATCGTACAGGTAAAGTTTGGGTACCCTTATTGATAAACATTTCATCTATCATCTATCCTTACAAACATTTCATCTATTTTTCTACCCTTATTGATAAACATTTCATCTGTCATCTATCCTTATTGATGTTATGTGCCCCTCCCACCCCTGGCAGTATCCCACTACTGCCAATCCCTTTCTTATAGTATTATGATAAATGTTCAGTCCACTTATGAGTGAGTACATGTGGTGCTCAGATCTTTGTTTCTGTGATAAATCACTGAGTATTATAGACTAAGTCCATTCAGGTTGCTGCAAAGTTCCTAATTTTGTTTTTCTTTATGTCTGCATAATATTCCATCGTGTATATGTACCACATTTTTTTTTTATCCAGTCCTCTTTCAGTAGGCAGCAAGGTTAGTTCCATGTTTTTGCTATTGTGAATAAATGCTACAATAAACATGCATGTGCAGGCATCTCTTTTATAGAATGATTTGAGTTGCTCCAGGTATATTCCCAGAAGGGGAATTGCTGGGTTGCACAGAAGGTCTATTCCTAGATCTTTTAGGAATTGTCACACTGTTTTCCACAGAGGTTGTACTAGTTTACAATACTACCAACAGTGTAGAAGTGTTCCCTTTTCCCCACATCCTCTCCAGCATCTGTTTTTTTTTTTTTTTTGAGGTCTCCAGCTGCCACCAAAGAACCCAGCCCCAGCTCACAGCAGATGAGTGGCAGTGAGTGTTGCAGCTCTATTCACAATAGCAAAGACATGGAACCAACCGTGTTGCCCATCAAAGCTGGACTGGATAAAAAAATGTGGTACATATACACAATGGAATGTTATGCAGCCATAAAGAAGGACAAATATATGGACTTCGCAGCAACTTGGATGGATTTGGAGTCAATCATACTCAGTAATTTATCAAAGAACAGAGTTCCATATGTTCTTACTCATAAACAGAACTTGAACAATTATAATACTATAAGAAAGCAATCGGCAGTAGCGGGAAGCTGTCAGGGGAGGGGGGTGGGACTGGCAGTTGAGGGAAACTGCTAGGGGAGGGAGGGGCATACCTCAACAAGGGTACCTGCATGATCAATGTTTGTATACCTAACCCTGAGTTGTACCCCACATCTTTATAATAAAGAAATAAATTTTAAGCCAGGCTCGGTGGCTCAGCCTGTAATCCCATGCCTTTGGGAGGCTGAGGTGAGTGGATTGCCTGAGCCCGCGGGGTCGAGACCCGCCTGGGCAGGCGAGACCTCATCTCTACAATAAATCAAAAAATTATCCAGGCGTAGTAGTGCACGCCTGTAGTTCCAGCTACTCGGAAGGCTGAGGCGGCAGGATCGCTGGAGCCCAGCAGGTCGAGGCTACGGTGGCCGGGAGCAGCCTCTGCACTCCAGTCTGGGCGACAGAGTGAGACTCCAACTCAAAATAAATAAATAAATAAATAAATAAATAAATTTTAAAAATAAAATAAAGAGACCTTGTACACTTTTCCCAGTGATTCGTGAGATATGTGATTCAGGTGGACAATGTCCTGATCAGTAAGCAAGGAGAGAGCTAAACGTTGGCAGATCAGCTGGGAGCACTTTGCAGCCTCCCCCCAACTACACGGGGTCAACAGGGGGACAGATTTAGAAGTTGGAAACCCCTTCCTTCCAAAATCCCTCCCCTCTGCTTCAAGTTATGAGAAGCAGTGTTTGGGCCACACCTACAAGCCTTCTTCTCATCTAATCATTAGCTGCCTAACCAGTTGTTTGAGTAAAATTGATAATTGTCACCTTTGGCTATTTCTTTATACTAATTACTTCTCCCCCTTTCCAAGCATTTGTCTTCCAGGTATATGAAGTCAGGGCTGGCCTAACAATCTATTGTGACCAGCTTTCTGTGATGGCCCTCTAAACCTTGCTTGAAGTCACAAGATATGCCCCAACAACCTCAAGGCACCTAATGGATGTTAACACCTAGAAATGCTGCTGCAAGAAAACTTTTACCCATTCTGTATTTCCCCATAAAAGTTTTAGCTTTAAATATGCCCCACATCCAAATCTTGGGGCCATGCTGAGTTCTCTCTTGAATGTAACCCACAGTACTGGCCTACCCACATTCCTGAACCCTAACATAAGTATTTGTTGAATGAATGAATGAATGAGCAAGCAGATGAACCAAATAGAAAAATTTAGAAATAGACCCAAATACATAAGGACATGCAAATATTAGAGGTTATACTCTAAATCAGTAGAAAGCATGGACTGAATATTTATGTCTCCCAAAATTCATATGCTGAGAAACCCTAACCCCAAGGGTATTAGAAGATGAGGTCTTTGGGAGGTTGGTTCCGTCCTGAAGCACAGTCCTCAGGAATGGAATTTGTGTTCTTAATAAAAGAGATCTCTCTCCACTTCAGTTATGTGAGGTTAGAGTGAGAAGACTGCTTTCTATGAGGAAGTTGCCCCTCAACAGACACTGAATCTACTGGCACCTTGATCTTGGAGTTCCCAGCCTCCAGAACAGTAAAAAATAAATTTCAGTTGCAGATAAGCCACCCAGTCTATGGCATTTTGTTATAGCAGCCCAAGCCAGCTAAGGATAATTATTCAAAAAAAATGGTGCTGGGAAAATGGATAGTCATTAAGAAAAAAATAAGTTACAGAGAGGCCAAATATTTATACATAAAAGCATAAAGGTATAAAAGTTATAATATAAACTTTACTATTTCATTCATCTGCTTGCCCATTCATTCATTCAACAAATATTTATATTGGGGTTCAGAAATGTAGGTAGGCCATGCTGTGGGAAATACTCTGTGGTCACAGATTGCAGAATTCCTATTTATTCCAATAAACCACTGCGCTTCTTTGCCATTAATAAAATAACACTACACTATGTTGTTGGAAATGTAGTATATGTTTATGTGTGCCTAGAGTAACTAGGCAAGTCAGCAGTTAAGTATAAGCTTAAAGAGAAAGGGTGGTAATTGTCTGAACAGAACAGATGCTTCTTTCTCTTGATTGAAGGAAAAAAATGGATGGGCATGCAGACGTAGTTGAGAGCAGAGGTGGGAAGCTCGAGTTCGCAGCAGACTAAGCCAACCAGAGGATGGCTGGCTTTAAAAATAAATGAATACCATAAATAAATAATGCTTTTTTTTTTTTTTTTTTTTAGTTAGAGTCTCACTCTGTAGCCCAGACTAGAGTGCAGTGGCCGCTCCCGGCCACCGCAGCCTCGACCTGCTGGGCTCCGGCGATCCTTCCGCCTCCGCCTTCCGAGTAGCCGGAATTACAGGCACACGCTACCACGCCCGGCTGATTTTTGATTTATTGTAGAGATGAGGTCTCGCCAAGTTGCCCGTGCGGGTCTCGAACCCGCAGGCTCAGGCAATCCACTCACCTCAGCCTCCCAAAAGCACGGGATTACAGGCTGAGCCACTGAGCCCGGCTAAATAATGCGCTTGAATTAAAAATTTGACTCATGGCTCACACCGTTTCAGTTCATAAACTGATATTCAACAACATTGACTTTTAGTTATAGAGTAATTTGGATATTTTCCCTTTTTTTCCCTTGGATGCCAATCATCCAAGGTTACTAGGGGGACCCTAAAAAAACCAGAATTGTCTCTCCTTTTTTTATTTTTATTTTTTTGAAGAGCAACCCTCTTGTAGGATTGGTTTCCCCAGCTAGAGTAGTGTTCTAGGGACCCATCAGCATCAGTATACCAGCTCGTGTTGTCAGAGGCTGCGTTCGGCTTCAGTGAATTTTTTTTTGAAGATACTGTTAGTGTGTTCGCCCATTTAATGATGGGTGATTTATAAGTGCACCTACCCACACCATGATGATAGATGTTCAGTTTTTGACAAAAAACTGCATGACCCCCGTCCCCCAGCTGCCCTATTCACCTGATCTCACCCCAAGTGACTTTTTTTTCCCCAGATGAAAAAAGTCCTGAAAGTGAAACATTTTACTGATGTAGAAGAGGTGAAACAAAAATCAGCAGAAGTGCTAAAAGACATCAAAATAGGTGAGTTCAGAAACTTTTTTGAGCAGTGGAAAAAGTGTCTTGATAGTGTATTGCATCAAACGTAGAGTACTTTGAAGGTGACTGAAGTTTAAACATGTAAGAATAAATATACAATTTTTAATAAATAAATTTCATTGGGGGGTTCCTCATCATATATACAGAAACAACCATTGTAGTTTGGTATGGGGCTTTAACAGATAGTTTTAGGTTTCACTGGAAATTGTGTCAGACCTATCTATTCAAATAAAGCTTAAAAGATTGCTAAATTGAGACTGGGTAAATAACATGTATGAAACTTCTATACTTGATTAGATCAGTTTTGCTTTGTGTGAGAGGGCATAGATACTTTTCTAATGAGCCCTGTATAGAACGACTATAAAAAATAAAGCAGCCGTGAATTATACATTTTATAGTATTTTTTTGCTTTTGAGCAATGATTTTGTTTAAAAATATGTGTGACTGGCTGGGTGTGGTGGCATATGTGTGTAATCCCAGTGTTTTGGGAGGGTGAGGTGGGAGGATTGCTTAAGCTCAGAATACTAGACTAGAAAACACAGCAAGACATCTCATCTCTACAAAGATTTTTTAAAAATTAGCTTGGCATGGGGACACATGCCTGTAATCAAGCTAACGGGGAGGTTGAGAGAGGAAAATCCCTTGAGCCCAGGAGTTTAAGGCTGCAGTGAGCCATGAGAGTGCCACTGCACTCCAGCCTGGGTGACAGAGTAAAACCTCGGCTCAAAATAAGTGTGTATGACTAATAGTTTGGTCATATTATGCTATAGGTGTGGCCCATAGGAAAGCAATTTAGAAGTAGACCAGGATTTGAAGACTGAGGCTTAAACAAATCCATTCTTAATCCTGACATTAAGTTACAGTAAAAATTATGTTGACTAAAGATACTTAAATTGCTTTCTTGAAGGAAATACTCCAAAACACAGAACAGCAGCTAGTTTTAAAACCACTGTCCTCTGTAAAGAAAGTATTTCAGACAAATTTAGAAACACAAATGTCAGCTTCTGTTTCTGTTTCTCAATGTGTCATCAAGTATTTCTTCAAATAAAATATATTTTTTTAAATTTTGTTTCCAATCACTCACTTTTTGTACATTGATAAACAGACAGATACTACGACTTGAGTTACAGAAGCTGATATTTCCATGGGATTTGTGAAGGACCCTGTAAGCCATGGCACTTACTATGGATATCAGAGCAAAAGCCTAAGTAGTTTCTCTCTTCAAATACTTATCCTCTGTCTGAAGAGGCGTTGGAATGCACCAAGTAGGTTTTTGGTTGGTTGGTTGTTTTTTAATGAATTGGTGTTTTTCTTGTGTACTCTAAAATATGGTATTTCTCAATGATGACAATAATAATTACCATTTACTGAGTGCTTACTGCAACCTTGTCATTATGCCAACAACTTGTCCTCCCTTATCTGAAAAATCCTCCCAACTACCTTATGATATAGGTCATGTTAGTCTTCATTTACAGATGAGTAAACAGGCTTTCCGAGAATTTGTGCTTTCCTGTCAAGTCCGTGCCTCCTAGTAGCTGGCCAGTTCCAATCAACCTGTGTACAAAGCAGCCTCAGAAGGCTCAGGCAAGTCAGAGTCATCTCGAGATATCTGGCAGATTCCAGTTGAGCCCTGCCCTTGCCCAGTCTTCTTTGGTTTCTGCTTGAATTGTGGGATCTCTTTAATCTCTTAACTTTGGCCCACTTCTCGGCTCCACATTCTTGAACTTTCTTGCTGTCTGACATGTGACCTCATGGCACTATATATTCACCTTTATAGCTAAGTGACTTCTAAAACGTCCAAATATTTGGACAATCCACAAGTACCTTCCTGGTCTGAAACTGTGCTGCCCTTGAACAATGAGTGTTCTGACTCTCTGAAGGTAGAAAAGGTTAAAGTCTAACATCCTATCAGTTGCTTATGCCAGATCAGAACATTTAGCCAGAATTATTACTTAGCTTTAGAAGTTGGACAGACTCTTTTGCACCTTAGCCTACTTTGCTATTAGCTTTAAAAATCCCTTGTGTTGATTATGAACTCTGGGTCAAAGGATACCAAGGATAGCATTTTCTTAAATGGTATTAGTAAAAGGGGCTTGAACATTTTCTCTCCCTTTTTCTAAAATGGGAAGAACAAACTACTGAAAGAAATGAACAGAGTAGGCTTACAGCCAACATCGGTAACTCTTGTTAACCTTGGGGTTTGGCCACAACACAAGGATGATCTAAACTGTCCAACAAACATTTTGGCCTAAATCGTTAAAAACTAGAAGGAGCAGCTGCCACAAATCCCTTCTGAATGAATGACAGCTAACTAAATCAGAAGGGAGGGTCGGGTTCTCTAGGTTTTGTTTCCCTGGAACTAGGGCAGAGCATGGCTTCTCCTTAGAATTAAGATTAGGAGCCATAGGGATGCTGTTACTATGTTCTAGACTCCTGCTGCCAAATGGGATGCTTCACATATTTTGTCTTGTTTTAGCCTTACAACAGCTCTGTGAGGTAAATACTATTAATAGCTCCATTTTACAAACAAGGAAACAAAGACATGTAGAGACCAAGGAACTCTAGAGAAGTTTCCAACCTCTAGCTTAGGTCTGTCGAATGCTAAAGCCATAGAAATAAAGTGGGGAAAGGAAGCAGCTCAGGAGGGCCATCAAACTGTCAACTTCCTGCTCTGAACTGTTACCTTACGCCTCCGTTTATTGCACTCTATCTTGTATTTTAAGGCTTTTCATTTAAATCTCATGTTCATAGCCAGGCTCGGTAGCTCAGCCTGTAATCCCGCGCCTTTGGGAGGCTGAGGTGAGTGGATTGCCTGAGCCTGCGGGTTCGAGACCTGCCTGGGCAACTTGGCGAGACCTCATCTCTACAATAAATCAAAAAATCAGCCGGGCGTGGTAGCGTGTGCCTGTCATTCTGGCTATTTGGAAGGCTGAGGTGGAAGGATCCCGGAGCCCAGCTGTCTGGGCGACAGAGTGAGACTCCAGCTCAAAAAAATAAAAATAAAAAATAAAAAAATCTCATGTTCATCATTGTGTTTCAAGCTCTTTGAAAGTTGGAATTTTTACCTTATACAACATTGTACCCTGAACTTTAGGAGGAACTCAATAAGCATGTACTGAAGAAGAAGAAGAATACACAAATAAATACATTTTGCTCTCAGCATTGGGGACTGACTTCCTAACACATCAAATCTAAATTCTTTGGTCTGATATTCAGTAGTAATGAAAATACTGGCCAACAATAATTGAATAGTTACAGTGCAGCAAACTCCTGTGCCTTGTCCTTTCCAAGGTTGGATGCACTTAACCCCCATGACAGCAGACAACTAACTGATAAGGGGCAGAGTCAGAAATCAAATCCAGGCAATTTCAGTCTAAATCTGTACACTGAACTCTATCCTGTCGACCTCCCAGGGATTACCTATTTACTGGACCTGATTTCATACTTCTCCCCAACAAACATCTTCCAGTTAGGCTGGTTTCCTCCCTTCCTTTCTTTTTTTCTACAACCGTTTACTCATGTAGTCCCACCCTTTTCTAGTTTCCTGATTTTTCTGTTAACTCCTAAAGATCCAAGTTCAGGTACATCCACTAGCTGATCACTCTGTTCCTCATGGACGTTTTAGTTAACAAAAGCATTCCTTGTAGAACTCAGGTAAAAGTTTTGGTATAAAACCAGGCAACACAAGGGCCAGTAGGAGGCCCAAACTTCACCTGTACAATGATCACTTATGTGACTAATCCTGAATTGTACTCCATGTCTTTAAAATAAAATTAAAAATAAAAATTTTAAAAAGTTTTGGTATATCCCTGCAAGAAAGATAGATATAAATGGCTCAAAGCGTTCGTGAAATTCTGGGTGGCATGCCTAAATTTTCTGGGTAGTTTGTTTAACCTGCATTTTGGCACAGCTAACTTTGCATTCACACACATATTTATTCTTATTTCACAAAAGGAAACATAGTGGAGAAACTTGATCAACATATCTTAACCAAATGTGTTTCAAATTAACTTCATCAAGAATGACATAAACTAGCATCAGGGACATTCTGATACAATATATTAAAAAAACACCACATTATTTATATGCCAACTCTGCCACTAAAAAAACTAAAGCAGTAACTAAAAAAACTTAATAATTTCATTTCTACAGACTATCCTTTAATCTTCAAAAAGGACAATGTTATGAATGATTGAATTAAAAGGCAAAAGGAACTGTTCCAAGTTAAAGGATACTAGAGAGACATAATCATAAAATATTCTGGATTGGATTCCACATGTTCTCACTCATAAGTGGACCTTGAACAATTATCATAATACTATAAGAAAGGGATTGGCAGTAGTGGGAAGCTACTAGGGGAGGGGAGGCACACCTCCTCAACAAGGGTAACTGCATAACGAACATTTGTATACCTAACCCTGAATTGTTCCTCAGATCTTTAAAATAAAAATTTTTTAATTAAAAATTTTTTAATAAAGCAGCAAAATATATCATTAAATACATTTTCCTATCTTTTTATGTAAGTAAAAATTATAATAAAACACATCTCTACGTAAATCATAAATTATGATCCCATAAGGAATTGGTTCCAGGACCCCCAGGGATACCAAAATCCACAATGCTCAAGTCCCTTATATTAAATGCCATAGTATTTGCATATAACCTAAGTACACCCTCCATATCCTTTAAATCAGTTCTAGATAGGTTACAATACCTAATACAACGTAAATGCTATGTAAATAGTCATTATGCTATTGTTTTTTATCTGTTGTTATTTTGGAGAACTATTTTCGGTTGACAGTTGATTCGACCCTCAGAGGTGGAACTTCCAGATTCTGAGAGCCAACTGTACTTCCTCTGAAATTAGGAGACTTGGGGTTTCTTGCATAACTGTATTTCCTATAGACATTGTCAGTAATTCTTAAAGCCTCTAGAGAAATCTTGCTTCTGTTATCCATATGGGCACTCCTGACCACACAAACAGACGAGAAACATGGCACCATCACTAAGGCCGGTGTGTCCCAAGTATTTCCCTTACAGTTCTGCATCAAGGCCATCTTTTTTTTTTTTTTTTTTTTTTTTGAGTTGGAGTCTCACTCTGTCACCCAAACTGGAGTGCAGTGGCCGCTTCCAGCCACCGCAGCCTCGACCTGCTGGGCTCCAGAGATCCTTCCGCCTCAGCCTTCCAAGTAGCTGGAACTACAGGAGCGCTCTACCATGCCCAGCTCATTTTGATTTATTATAGAGATGAGGTCTCGCCAAGTTGTCCAGGTGGGTCTCGAACCCGCGGGCTCAGGCAATCCACTCACCTCAGCCTCCCAAAGGCGCGGGATTACAGGCTGAGCCACCGAGCCCGGCATCAATGCCATCTTACTTGATCTGAAATATTACTATCACAGTCAATTATTTGAATGAGAAAAAAAACACCGTAATTTTTTAAAATTTATTTTATTTTAAAGATGTGGGGTACAATTCAGGATTCGGTGTACAAGTAGTCACCGTACAGGTAAACCTCCCTCTGGCCTCCTTTTGGTCCCCACTTTGCCTGGTTTGAGATCACGTACCTTTATTGATGCTGTGTTCGCCCACTCTCCTGGCAGTTTCCAGCTACTGCCAATCCCTGTCTTATACTATTATGGTCAATGTTCGGGGTCCACTTATGAGTGAGAGCATGTGGTACTCAGTTCTTTGTTTCTGTGATAAATCACTGAGTATTATAGGCTCTAAATCCATCCAAGTTGCTGCAAAGTACAGAATTTTGTTCTTTTTATGGATGTGTAATATTCCATTGCGTATATGTAAAACAATTTTTTTATGCGGTCCAGTTTTGATAGGCAATATGGTTGGTTCCAAGTTTTTGCTATCTTAAATAAAAACCCTGTAATTTTTGTCTAACTGATTATAAAAGGTAATTGCTAAAGATGAAAGGACAGGGAAGCCTTATGAGAAGAATAAAAACAGCAAATACTTTCTGAGAGCTGTGCTAAGACTTGTGCTGTGTGCTTTATATGAAATATCCCATTAATCACTTTCAGCACCTTAGGGGGGATTCGTGCTCTGTGGTGTGTGTAAGAGCTATCTGTGAGACTTGTTAACAACACAGAATCCTATACCTCATCATCAGATATTCTGATTAAACACGGGCTGTTGCTGATGGTGATTCTCAGACTATACTGAGACACACCAAAATAGTTCTTATTATTACACTCATTTTTCAGAGACTCAGCATGACCATACAGGAAAAGCGTTCTGTGGTACAGTATGAATTATATCAGTCTTTATCCCCGGCTCCTATCACAGAGTTCTTAAAACCTTTGGCATTTCCTGAGTGACAGGAGTGTATTTAGTTATTCATAACGACACCCTGCCATAACACCTGAGTTTATGTTAACAAGGTGACTTTAAGGTAGGGCTCCTACAGGATGGGCCTGGTCACCTGAAAAATCAAGTGGTTGGAGGATTGAGGGTTGGAACTTTCAGCCTCACCCACCAAACTCCAGAAAAGGTAAGCGTGGAGATTAAGCTCTATAAAAACTATGTAAACAAGTAGATTTGATGAGCTTCCACGTTGTTGAACATGTGGAGGGATTGGGAGGGTGGTGGCCACTGATGGCATTAAAGTTTCACAATCACCTCCCACCCCTGCAATAACTTGCCCTAATGCAGTTATTCTATATGGTTATTGCTGGGGGATACTGTGTATCATAAACTGGCAAACATAAGTCAAATGTTTCCTTGAGATCTGGGAACAAACCTAGCAAATTATGGAACATACATGGCAGTGAGGGAACGCGGGAGGTGGTGGGAGCCCTAATTTACAGCAGGTTGGTCAGAGACGCCTGGTCACAACCTGAGACTTGCCATTGACTTCTGAAGTGGGGCAGTCTTGTGAGACTGAGCCCAGAACATGTAGAATCTGATGGAATCTACGGGTAGATAGTCAGATTTGAATTATATTTTATTTAGTTAGTTCGTTTTAATTTTTTTATTTTAAAGATGTGTCAGGGTTAGATATGCAAATGCTCATTATGCAGGTACCCTTGTTGATGAGGTGTGTCCCCCTTTCCCTAGGCAGATTCCCACTACAGTCATTCCCCCCCCACACTTTCCTGCTACTGCCAATCCTTTTCTTATAGTATTACAGTAAGATTTGAATTTAATTATAGGACACTCAGTTGGTGTCCACTGGAAAATTGTTGAGTATGTGGGTGGGGGGCACACATTTTGGTGACCAGAAGTAAAGCAGAAATGTATTAAGTGTGAGTAGTGACCCCTCTACTCCTTACTGACCCTTACTGCTCCACACTGGTAGGTTATTGATCAGCTAATTGTTTATAATTAAAACTTTATTTTTAAAACTTCATTATCCTACATTTCATTAGTTGTTAGCTGTTAATTTCTAACACAACTTATCTCTTTTTCACTTCTATCATTTCAGGCCTATGGTAACTATCCTTGACTCCCAGAATGGACTTAATGTGCGGTTTTACCTCCGCAGACACCCACTGCACATTCTTTAGAGTGCAAGACCTTCGGATATGTTCTATTTTAAAAACAACCCACAAATTCATACAGCTCAAAAGCTCAGATTCTATTGAAATGAAACGTAGATTATTAAACACTAGGGATGGCTTGAGTAAAAATGAAATGCCAAGATACAAACTTAAGTACTATTGGAGAACTCACCTAACGTATTTTTTGAATGGGTAGACTAAATATATCCTCTTTTTTTTTCTTTTTTCAAGAATTAGCCACCAATTCCTTCAAGAAAAAAATGGTCACAGCGCAATTTATTGAACCCGTACGTAGGCTGCAATCCGAAGTCGATCTATTTCCAGCCTCACTCAATACACCTCAAGTGCGTGTTGGGTTTTGCACGTGGGCGGACGTGGGACCCCACTGCTCTCACCTGACACTCAGGAGGTTCGGGACCCCCCAGACTGCCGGGGTGCTCGCAAGCTCGACCGCTGCAGGCCCGGGCCCGCAGGGGACGCCCTGGAGGGGGCCGGGCGGCCCCCCCCGCAGCCCCTTCGGGAGGTCCGCGGGGCGGGACGGCCCCGCCCCGCCCCCGGCCCCGCCCCCGGCCCCGCCCAGCCGCCGGGGCGCCGCCGCGTCCGCCCGTCCGCCCCCGTCGCCCCTGCGGCTCCCGCTATGGCCGCCAGCCTCCTCCGAGGGTCCCTGCGCGCCCTCCGCCGCCGCGGCGCCCCGCGCCCGCCGGCCGCCGCGCGGTGAGTGTCCCCGGGCTCCCGCCGTCGCAGCCCGGAGGCCGCGGGGCGGGGGCGACGGCATCCGCCCCGGCGTGGGGGGTCGGGCCCGGCGGCGGGGGCGGGGGGAGGGGCGGGCTCCCCGGCTCCCAGACCCCAGGGCGCGGCGGCCGGCTCGGCGCGGGGCAGAGGGGAGGGGGCCGCCGCCCGGGCCCGGGTCCAGCGGGTCCGACTCTGCGACCCGCCGTGGGACCCGGCAGCCTGCGTTTTGAAACTTTGCTCCGAGGGGGCGGTGCGGGGTGGGGGTGGGGATCACACGCTGGGCGCGTCTGCACGAACTCGGGCTGCGACCTTTGGTCCAGTAGGAACGGCGACAGGGGACCGCCGGCGCGCGCGGGACTCGCAGCCTGACGGTGAACTTGGGAGCCAGACTCGCCGCGGCGTGCGGGGCGCAGACCCGGAGTGTCTAAAACCAAACACTCCGGGCTGGAAACGACCTGGCGAGGGTTCCGTGGGATAAGGGCGTGCGCTTCGAGGTATGAACACGTCCTTGAACTCAGGGCGGAGGAGGCGTGAAGAGAACCCGCGTGGCCCAGCGACTAGGAGGGCGGTGTTTGCAGCAAATCCAAAGTTGCAGAGACTGCGTGACGCATACAGTTCATTCACTGGGTAGCAAATTAGAAGCGCGGAGGATGCATTGTTTAATAAAGGTGAAAGGGCCGGAAAATTTGCTAATTGCAACATCGTTGTAAAGTATTCTGGTATGCAGTGAAAACTGGGAGAGAAAAATGCTTTCTCTTCTTGGGGAGGTTTGGGAAGGCCTCACGGAGAAGGTGATTTTCTTTAGGATACACGTACTGTACTTTTCTAAACTCTTTCCTGGAACGTCCTAAGACAGTGACCCTCAAACTTTTTGGTAATAGGACTCCTTTACGCTCTTAAAATTAGAGGGCCCCAAAGATCTTTTGCTTACGTAGGTTATATCTATCCACATAAATATCAATATGTATCTACAAAACTGAGAAACCTTACAAGTATTTAGTTCATTTTAAAATAATAATAAGCTCAATACATGTTAACACAAATGTCATTTTAAATGAAAAATATATTTTCCTAAACAAACAGATAAAAAGTAATTGACCTTGTTTTACATTTTTGCAAATCCCTTAATGTCTGGCTTAATAGAAAACAGCCAGATTCTCTTATCTGCTTCTGTGCTGTCTATTGCAGTAAGTTACTTTAATTGAAGTATGGGAAGAAAATCTCCCCTCACAGAGAATATTGGAAAGGGAGAGACGAGAAGGACCTTCTGAATGTGCCAATGACTACAGTTTTATTGTAACCGGCTTCTTAAACTTTAACGTGTTTATGAGTTACTTGGGATCTTGTTGAAGTATGGATTCTGATTCAGTAGGTCTGGGTTGAGTCCTGACACTGTGTATTTATAACCAGCTCCCAGATGTTGAGAATGTGCCGGTGTTTTAAAATGTTAAATGGGGCTTTAAAAAAAATTACAGTCTAACTGGTAAGATTAGTAGCAGCTGGGGGCGGGGAGGCTGCTTTTTTTCAGTACAGTTTCTTTGTATTCTGACTAAAACATACAAGTTCCAACAAACTTGCTAGCAGGTGTTGATTTTCTTCCCTCTATATATTATATATTCTCTTGACCACCTTTGGCTGACCTGGAAGTGTTTATTCTTTTCACTTTTTTTTTTGCTTTCCTGTGTCTTAGTGTGTTTTACTTAGAAATATTCCAAAGAGTTCTTTAACACAACATTTTAAGATCCGGGCCTACTTGAGTATAAATTCCGGCACTAACATTCACTTATTATGTTGGCAAATGATCAGTGTCTTACAGTCCTAGTTCCCCAGTCTCAGCATGTTTTTTTTTCCTCTGAGGAAAAAATCTCAAGTAGGGAAAATCTATTTGGACAAATATGTGCTTTATAGTTTTAGACTACAAGCAAGAAATCAGAGCCAGTCGTTTCAATGATAAGGGATCAAGTCAAAATTTCAGTTTATGTGCTGCCTCAGGGCAGTGATCTTCAAGGCCTCCTGCGCGTCCTGGTCCCCTTTCCCTTTGACCTCATCTCCTTCTCTTGCCCTTACTCAGTCCATGCAACTGGGCTTGTTTGCCCTTTCTTCAGAACACATGAGACATCATCTAGACCTACAGCCTTTGCTCTAGTTGTTCTTTTGCTCTGAATTTTTTTTTTATAGAAACATGCTTGGCAAATTGTCACCTTCAGTGGTTGGCTCAGACCTCACCTTTCGAGTTTCACCTACTCTGGCTGCACTGTTTCATAGTGCAGCTGCTGTTCCTGCCTAGTCCTGGACACACACCCCTGATCCCTTCTCCACTCTTCTTTTTCCATAGAACTTATCACCTTCTAAGCTATATCATTTGTTTCTTTACTGTGTTTATGATTTGGATGGAGTGGGGGAGAGAGAGAGATTGACAGAAGGAGGAGACTGACTTCCTCTTCTTATAAAGTTGCCAATTTTATCAGATGAAGACCCCACCCTTTTGACCTCATTTAGCCAAAAACCCTACCTCCAAATAAATCACCCTGAGGGTTAGGGCTTCATCCTATGAATTTTGAAGGAACACAGTTTGGTCATTAGCATTAAGCAAAGATACATAAACCAAACTAATAAACTAAATAAAATAATTCATGTCAGGGGGACAAAAAGGTTGAAACCATCGACATGTCAACAAACAAGACGGATTCAGTAATAATGGTATGTTCCCCTGATTGACTGTAATCTTTAAAAATAGTAATCAGCAGCCACCAGGTTTGCTCTCCGGCTGGGCTGCCCTGGGCACAGGAAGGCCGGACTCCCTCCTGCCGGGGCTTCTCCTGCACTGGAGTGCCCACCTCACACTCCTCTGGGCCGGGCCTGTCCACCAGGAAGATGTGGAAGACGCCAGTTCTACTCGGAGTCATGGGAAGCTCATTGCTCTGGGTCCTGGCACAGAGAACCAGTACAGTCGGGCCAGAAGATGACCCTGTGATCCCAGGTGGGGACGCGAACACTTTGCCCCAAGGTGCAGAGAAAGAAGTGGTAACTCCAGGAGCCCATGAAGAGTCCTACAAGTCTCCTGGCTTGACAACTCTGGTGGCAACAAGCACCAAGTGTCTAACAGATGTTTCCACTGAGGACTGGCCAACTCCAGAAAGCACTTGCATGCCCAGGAAGAAAGCCAGAGCACCACAGCTCCAAATGTGGCAACTAGTCAGTCAATCTGTGGAGAAAGTGGATGGATGGAGAGAAACATACAAATGATAATTAATAAGACTTTATGAATATGTTGTGACGTTTACTTAAAAACTGTGAAAACAAACCCTTTAAGTCTACTTTGATTAGTTACAGTAAATAGGTCTTTTCTAGATAAATACTAGAAAAAAAAAACAATCCAACTAAGGAAGAGAGAAACCTACATCAGAGTGTGATGCAAAACAAAAATAAAAATCTTTTGACAATATTTGGATATATGATAAGACAGTTTTTAGATGTGGACTTGAAAATATACAAAGTGTTGCATAGATTTTCAAAATTTCTTTCAGGGGTACCTCAGAAGGAAAAAAAAGCTGAAGACCGTTGAACTAACAACTATAGAACAGTCTTATTTTTTTATTTTTTGAGTTGGAGTCTCACTCTGTTGCCCAGACTGGAGTGCAGTGGCCGCTCCTGGCCACCACTGCCTCGACCTGCTGGGCTCCGGCGATCCTTCCGCCTCAGCCTTCCAAGTAGCTGGAACTACAGGCACGCGCTACCACGCCCGGCTAGTTTTTGATTTATTTTAGAGATGAGGTCTCGCCAAGTTGCCCAGGTGGGTCTCGAACCCGCGGGCTCAGGCAGTCCAGTCACCTCAGCTTCCCAAAGGTGTGGGATTACAGGCTGAGCCACCAAGCCTGGTGAACAGTCTTATTTTAAGCTTGGTATGCATGTTGGAGGGGTGTAATGAGCATGGGTCTTGAATAATTCCATATGAAGCCTTACAAAAATTGGTGAGCATTTTGATTTACACCCAGGTTGGCTCTGTAATGTGGCAATGACATCAACACAGTTTACATCTTATACACCTGCCATTTGAAATTGGGATTCTGGATAAAATACTAATTATGGAAGGTTTGCATTATTGTAGACATTGTACATGACATGAAAAATTATCGTATTATTCCATAGTACTGTCTGAATTTTTGCCTTTAATCCACATGTCCTATGTGAGAACATATCGTGTAACAACATGGTACGTCAACTAAACTCAGACCTGTGGTGAGTTCTAGGCATTGTTCTCTGTATGGACTTGGAACTAGAGACTGAGTTGAATAATGATAAACTACCTCTTAGTCCTAGTTAGGTGAGGTAGATCCTGTCGAAAGTGGTGATGCTCAAATCTGAACCCAGGTTTGTTATATTTCAAACTCTTTTTACTTGCCTCTAAAGTGCTTCTGGGAAAGAAATTGGGGTTCCGTGTTGTTCGGTAGCATTAGGTTGGATATGAAGAGTAATAATCACTTAATTTTCTTGTTACATATGTATCTTTAAAGATGTTCCCATTCTGGAGGGACAGAACGTCTAGAAACAGCTTCTGCCAAAAAATTAACCGATGTAGGAACTAGAAGAATCTTTTCTTCAGAGCATGACATTTTCCGGGAAAGTGTAAGGAAGTTTTTTCAAGAAGAAGTGATTCCTCATCACTCAGAGTAAGTGACCCATTTTCCTTTAATGCGACGCGTGAAAAGGAGTACGATAGGACGCGTGAAAAGGAGTACGATAGGACCATTTCCTAGGATGCTGTGTCTTGTGGTACAGAAAAAAAAATACTGTGTTCAGTTCTTTATTGACATTTTTACTGTTCTTCACCGTAGCACTGTAAGAGCCCAGGAGCCTTTTGAATGGATTTTAAAGTGTATAGTGCAAAAATAAGAAAATTTGATAATTTGAAATTTAATCTGAAAAACATGGAGAAGTGGTAACAAAACACCAGTCAGTTTCATAGTCTTTTTTTTTCTGCTTCATGAATTAATTAAAATATGTGAAAGCTCAAAAGGCCAGCATAATACAAATCTTGGTAGGAAATTGACTTCCACTAAGGATCTTTACTACTGGGTATTTCTTGATTAACTAATTGCTGATCACTGCCCTGACCATAAACTTATTATTTCTGTTAAAATAAGATTTTTTTCTGTGTCCATATTCACTTGAATGTCCATACAACTGCTCCTCATCTTAGGATGGGGTTGCATCTTGATAAATCCATTGTAAGTTGAAAATATCATAAGTTAAAATGCATTGTAATTATGTTAACACTGTTATTTATACAAAAACACACAAAACTTCTCAGCACTGTTATTATGTAAAAGCCAGAAAGCAAAAGATAAATAAAAACAAGAGAGAAAATGTTCAGGAATGTCAGAGGTTTGTGAGGTTTTATACATCTACTCTACCAAACATGTAACTCTGCCCAGCCTACCTTAAACATGCTCAAAACACTTACAATAGCCTACGGTTAGGCAAAATCATCTAAAATGAAGCCTGCTTTATAATAAAGTATTGAATAGCTCATATATTTTATTAAGTACTATACTGAAAGTGAAAAAAAAAAATGGTTGTATAGGTCCTCGAAGTATGATTTCTGCTGAATGCATATCACTTTCACACCATCTGTGTCTTATAGTTGTAAGTTGAACCATCAAATAGTTGTAAGTTGAAGAGAAGCCAGGGAGTATCTGTACTTTACAACATTTAGAATGGTTTTAAAATATTATTTTAAAACAGCTTTTGTTAGGTTTTTCTAATACTTTCTTGGTAAGGTTGACCAAAATTAGCTATACTCGGAAGCCTTGACTAGTCTTTGATGAAAAGCAACTAGCTTCTTAAAGACAAGAGGCGTCTTTCTTTTTAGAGTGGCTTGCCCATGCCAGACCTTTCTGGTATGAAACTTTTACTGGCCCTTTCTTTCCTCAAAGAAACTTTTTCTTCTTTCTCTAAGAAACTTTGTTTTAAAACTTAGATAAATAAATACAAGAGAGACGTAGTATACTTTGCTTTAGTATAATCTTTTTTATTTCTTCATTGCTTTTATATTTAGTTCCAGAAGAAAAATGTTATGAAGCCCCTGAAGTTAAAATATAGAAGTTGATACCTTTTGGGTCAATAATAAAATATTTTTAATAATAAAATATTCTCAAAGCTACTTTAGGTGATAACTACATCAAACACATAATAACCAAACTCTTTTTTTAAAAAAAAAATTTTTGTGGTATCTGTATTTACCGTCAGTCAAATACCTCATATTTTACTAACTATATCTACCACTTAAATGCACAGAAATTCTCAGATTTTTTCCCATCTCCAACTAACCGTCTATTTTTGCATCATGCCATTCTTACTTTTAAAAAAGAAAAACTGAGATTGCACAGTCTTATTCAGTGTCTAACATTTTCAGAAAGCTCATTTGAGAGAGCAGTGCCACAAGATGCTTCTGTTCTTCCACTTTTCCTGGGTAAACAGGAATAAGATTGCTAACTTTGTCAGTTTTGATATGCTTGTTCAGCAATTTAAGAAAATATGCCAATGAGAACTGCCTTTACAAGGCAGTTTGGGCAAATTCCCATGACTACATGGCACAATTAAGCTTGCACTGTGAAAGCACCAACTGGGCAGAACTACATCAATGCATATCAGTGGGCATAATGTTCAAGTCCCAAAAATAGAGTGGGAGGAAGGAAGTGACAGATATAAAGAAGAAAAGAAGAGAAAAAGGAGAAGAAATGATACAAGAATCAGATGCAAGTGGAAGTGCATGACCATTGTCAACAATTGCCTTAAGAGTGCATTTCTGCACAAAAACATTCATAAATTCAAAGTTATGGCCACTTAAATAATATGAGAAAAGTTTCTCTGATTTTGGAAAATATGTTCTTTGCAGATGGGAGAAAGCTGGAGAAGTGAGTAGGGAGCTTTGGGAAAAAGCTGGAAAACAAGGTCTGCTCGGTGTCAATATTGCAGAGCATCACGGTGGTATCGGCGGGGACTTGTACTCCTCAGCAATCGTGTGGGAGGAGCAGTAAGTATGGAGACATTGGAAGTAGAGTTTTGTAAGCACACAGCTCACCTTTCTTGGATGATAAAAATGCTTTCTAATCTTGGAGAATTTAAAATTCAGTGCAGAATATAAGTCATACCACTCATATCCCCTTGCATATTGTTTGAATGTGGGAAGATAAGAAAATCCCCCTTTAAGTCATTGAGAGAGGAGCTGTTGAAAATTAAAGAGATAGTTTCATTTCTTGTTGACGCTTATAGTTATTTTCCCCCTTTAAAATGATATTTGAAGGAGAACAGAGTAGGAAAATATTTGCATTAAATATACTAGAAGCGTAATGTATAAAAACAAAGATTTCAGTTGAAAATGGGCAAAGGATGTGAAGAAAAAAATGTTCAAAAAAGAAATGCAAGTAAGTTTTTTTAAATGAGGAAAGTTCATTCTTACTCCCAATCAAATGCAAGTTAAATTGATCAGGAAGTATCATTTTGAGTGATACTCAAAAATGAAACTTAGAAATCTTAATACCCAGTACTGACAAGATTATAGTGAAAGTGACACACTCATACACTATAAATTAGAGCAATAAACATTTTGAGGATTTTTAAAAGGTGAAAATAGATGGATAGACAGACAGATAAATAGATAGATATCGATATACATGAATATGTTCCTGCTCTTTGACCTAGAATGTCATTTTGAAGAATTTATCTTAAGAAAATAATTTAATAAGAAAAATAGAAGGTATGTTCAGAAATTATTTTCATGTTAGATCATAATTCCCAAATTTTGAAGCAATCTGAATGTCCAGCAGTGGGAGATGAATAAGTAAGTTATGGTACATAAACAGTTTGGAATGTTTTGCAGCTATTTAAGATTTTGATTAAAAACTATGTTAAAAAAAAAAGAAGACTTTGTTATATCACATAATGAAGAAGAAAACAAAGTACAAAATTCACACCATGATTGGGTGTATATTAGAATATATCCTTATGGCAAGGGTGATTTGCCATAATCAAAATAGTTGCTGTGTTAGAGGAATACAACTGTAATGATTAAAGTTTTAAAATATTTTCTCTTTTAATTAAATAAATGTTCATTGAACTCTGATAGAGCACTATTACCATGTTAGAGCCAGAAATTAAAAGATGAGTAAAAATACAAAGAGAAAAAGTTCAGTAATGTGATAGCTTTGTAAGGAGGCTATTGGCCCACAGTGTAGTAAGACCTTGAATACTTTGTTGCTTTATTAGTCATTTTTAAATTGGAAATTGAAGAAACTAAAAACAGAACAAAATAACTATGTTGTGCTTTACGTTTTCTCCCTTTTTTTTTCTTTTTAAGAGCATATTCAAATTGTACAGGCCCAGGTTTTAGTCTTCATTCAGATATTGTTATGCCCTATATTGCAAACTACGGCTCGGAAGAACAGATTAAGCGCTTCATCCCCCAGATGACTGCAGGCAAGTGTATTGGTGCCATCGCAATGACAGAGCCTGGGGCTGGAAGGTAAGTGGTAATTTAGTTGGCTTTGAATTCTTGGAAGCAGTGCCCTAACATTTTCAGTAGCTGGCTTATTTAAGACTCTGAGCTAACGTGTTGGAAGGAATTCAAAGATGAGCATGGCATAATTCATGACCTCAACTAACTTAAAACTCCAGTAGGAAAATAACAATAAAGTGTACTGTAATATATGCTGTGTTTGAGATGTTAGCATCGTTTTATGCAAAGAAAATGGTAGGGATGAGTTGAATTATCAGCATAATAAATTTTAGATGTAGGGTGAGAATCACATGTAAATGTCAAGCAGTTTGTTCAAAAAGGTATATTTGGAACTCTGGTAACAGGGTGAAGTAGCAACAGGTTTTAAAAGTCTTACGCATAGGCTGAACTTGGTGGCTCAGACTGTAATCCCAACACTTTTGAGGCCAAGGCATGTGGATTGCCTGAGCCCATGGGTTCAAGACCAGCCCGGGCAACTTGGAGAGACCTTACCTCTACAAGAAATAAAAAATTAGTTGGGCGTGGTGGCACATGCCTGTAGTTCTGGCTACTTGGAAGGCTGAGGCAGAAGGATCGCTGGAGCACAGCAGGTCAACACCGGGGTGGCCGTGAGTGTGCCATGGCACTCCAGTCTGGGGGACAGAGTAAGACTCCAGCTAAAAAAAAAAAAAAAAAAAAAAAAAGTCTTTTGCATAAATCAAAGAGTTGACACAAAGGGAATGAATAATATCATGTATTCAGTCATTTGCTGCTTTTTTAGTAAGTGCCTTCTACGTGCTAGATATACAGTGGTGTATATTTTTAACTATTTTAAATATTCTATATATACCGTCCAAAAATTTAAGAAAAATCTACAAACTGGAGCTATGCTATTATCTGTATTTCCTGTAGAGTATATGTTCCTGCAGAGAAGAATTGTTTTAGTAAACTATGTATAGACTTTAGTGACTGATTCTTTATACTTAAGATGAAAATTATGATGTTAGAATACAACAACAACAGCTTTAAACTTTTCACTATCAGCATCTACCCTTTTGATGATAATCAGGCTACAGATTGGTTCACATACCTCTGTCATTTAACCTATCTTTCAGGTAGCTGGCTCTATATTATATTAATAGAATCTCCTCTTGAAACTTACTTATGATGTTCAAAGTGATTAGATGTATGATGAATAAATTTTGAATTCATGTGTTGAGGGACCTCAAAACCACCTCCAGTTTTAGTGACTTGCTAGGAGAACTCACCAAACAACTGATGGCTAAGATTTATTACAATAGAGGATACAAAGCAAAATCAACCAAAGGAAAGTCTCATGGAGCAAAGTCTACAGCAAACCAGAGGCAGTTGCCAAGAGTCCTTTCCCAGTGAAATCACACAGGACATGCTTAATTCCTTCAGTAAACATGTTATGACTTGTGTGAAATGTTGTCTCCTGGGACATTGCCTTGCTAGAGTCTGATGTGGCCGTGTGCTCTTTGAGCCATGGCTGTCGCCATGCTTCTTGGCTTTGGTCCCCCTCCCCCACCTTGGGGAAATGAATCTTCTCTCTTCCTTCTCATTCTCTCTTTAATTTACTTTTTTTTTTTTTCTGAGTTGGAGTCTCACTCTGTCGCCCAGACTGGAGTGCAGTGGCCGCTCCCGCCACCGCAGCCTCGACCTGCTGGGCTCCGGCGATCCTTCCGCCTCAGCCTTCTGAGTAGCCGGAATTACAGGCGTGCGCTACCACGCCTGGCTGATTTTTTGATTTATTGTAGAGATGAGGTCTCGCTTCCCAGGTGGGTCTCGAACCCGCGGGCTCAGGCAGTCCACTCACCTCAGCCTTCTTTAATTTACTTTTAAATAAACTCTTCTTTCTTTAAAAAAAAAAAAAGAAATGAAATGAAATAAAATGTTGTCTACCAAAATGTAGCTCATTAGAGACTCAGTGCCCAGAATTTTGTTAGAAGCTGGTCATAGGGCACCCTCTGCCTTGTGTAAACCAAAAGTTGAAATTCCAAGAAGGAAAGCAGGTGTTCAGCATAAGCCATTATTAATTGCACAAGCAGTTTAGACACAGTAAGCCATCCTTATCAATACTGAGAATGATTGGAACCCTCCTGAAATCCAAGTTCTCAGATGTCAGCCAAGGCAGTGTTGTCATAGGCCTTTCTATAGCAGTCTGGGGCCTGCTATATTTATACTTTCTGTACACTTGGTGTTTTTAACACTGTATTTCAACAAATGTTTACTGAATGTTTGTATATGCAAAGCAACATGCCAGGCACAGAGTGTATAAACATGATCTTGGTATATACCACGTCCTTAAAAAGCTTGAGTTGGGTAAGTGGGCTAGGGAGAGAGATAATACCATTTTATTAATAGCTGAAATTCAAAGTAAGTGCTCTATGAGACTATATTATTATGTTTTTATTTTAAAGATGCAAAGTACAATTCGGGATTAGGTATACAAATGGTCCCTTGTACAGGTAAAGTTTGGACCTGACTTTGGTTCCTACTTTGCCTGGTTTGAGATCAGGTACCCTTATTGATGAAGTGTGCCCCCTCTTCCTTGGCAGTGTCCTGCTACTGCCAATCCCTTTCTTGTAGTATTATAACTGTTCAGCTGCTTATGAGTGAGAACACGTGGTACTCAGTTTTTTGTTTCTATGATAGATCACTAAGTATTACAGACTCTAAATCCATCCAAGTTGCTGTGACGTTCATAGTTTTGCCCTTCTTGATGGTTGCATAATATCCCATTGTGTATATGTACCACTTTTTAAAAATCCAGTCCACTTTTGATGAGTAGCATGGTTGGTTCCATATTTTTACCATTGTGATAGTCCTGCAATAAATATGTGTGCACAGATTTCCTTTTTGTAGAATGATTTGAGTTCCTCCGGGTATATTCCCAGAAGGGGGGATTGTTGGATCATGTGGAAGGTCAATTTTGAGATCTTTTAGGAATCGCCACACTGTTTTCCACAGAGGTTGTACTAGTTTACGCTCCCAGCAGCGGTGTAGAAGTGTTCCTTTTTCCGGTATCCTCTTCAGCATCTGCTGTTTTTTGAGTTATTGATGATAGCCATCCTGACTGGAGTTAGGTAGTATCTGGGTGTGGTTTTGATTTGCATTTCTTTAATGATTATTGAGGCTGAGCACTTTTCACGTATCTGTTGACTGCATTTAGGGCTCATCCAGATAATCCATGATAACCTCTCCATCTCAATATCCCTAAATTAATCACATCTGCAAGACCCTTTTTTTCCATATAAGAAAACACAGACTTTAGGGTTATCTTTGGGGTTATTATCCAACCTAATACAGAGAATGATTTAAAAATCACTATGCTATTGAGTATAAAACACAAAGACCACATACAACAAGAAGAAACAGAAACATTTCACAACAATAAGTGATGTGGACTATTTTATATGTGGATGCTATTTTTTGTAGGCTATTCATGAAAATTGGAAATGTTCTGCTTTTAGAGCAGGTTTCTTAGAGAAAATCATTTGAGACATAGGAATTTAATAACTAAATTTTGATAAACAGGTAGGGGAAGGAACCAAGGTGTATAGATGCAGCTAAGCACATGGTGACACAGAATCTCAGGGATATAGTAAGTGTTGAAATGTGATCTGAGTCCAGTTTGAGGTCTTGAATGTTAGCTGGACTTTGCTATCCTGCTTTATAAAAATCAGGCAAGTTTATATAATCTTAACCATATATTCATTTGTGTGAGTGCTTATATGATTTTCCAGAGCAAATGTGTGAGCCTTTTCAATATTGAACAATTTTTTATCATCGTTGTCACTACAGTTTGAATAATTTCCTTACATACATACTTACATAACAGCATTTGCATAATTTAATTTGTATTAGTTGATGAACTTTTTATCATTTATTTCAATTATAGTGACTTGCAAGGAGTAAGAACAAATGCCAAAAAGGATGGAAGTGACTGGATTCTCAATGGAAGCAAGGTGGGTAAAGAGATACCTCGCCTCTCCAGAGTCATGCCATGGGTGACAGTGTCTCGGATACTAATCATTATTAATTCTGTTGTGTCTGGGGACTCACACAGGAACTGAGTTCACTTAAGTTGCTTTGGGGACAGTAAGAAATGTACATTTATAATACAGAAGATCTGTGGTAGCTTCTTCTGTGTTCCATTTTGCATGTCACTAATGTGGCAAAGGTCGTTTTCGCTTCCAAACGCCCTTATCAGACTGGAACAATGGAAGGTTAGACAACCAATTCTTAAACTTTCCGTTGCTAAAGGTTGGGAAAAAAGCTTTCACATAAATATCAAGAAGAGTCAAAAAATTCTAGAAGATAAAGATATCAGTGATAGAATTCGAGAACCCTTCAGTCCTTGTCAATTCGCTCACTGACAGAATTGAGAGCCCCTCCGATTAAGGTTAAAAATGGACTCAGTTGTAAATATATTCCTTAGAATCTGATATCACTCAGGGAAAATGATATTGCCACCTAAAATTGTATGTGGCGTTCACTCAGTTAGTATTTGCTGTTGAGTGAGTGTTAAGGAAAGACGTTCATTCTCTATACAGTTTTAAGGAAATCTTTCTGAGACTATGTTCCAAAGTCTCTTGAAGAACTAGTTTCTGTTTTTTGGTAAAGGCTAATAGCTTTGTATTCACAAAATTGAATCACTGGTGTTCTTCACATATACTTTAAGAAATATTATTCTAAATTATTCGTCCTAATAATTATAATAATCATTTAACTCTCTGCATACAGAGGACTTGTTCTGATAGAAGAGAAGGATGTTTACTCAAAAGTGAAATGAGAACTGCATTCCCTTATGTCTCTGGTTTTTCTCAGCAGGCCCTGCCTGCTCAGTTGTGTTTTATTGTGGGAACCACCCAGGAAAGGTACTGCTGACTCTTTCAAAACTCTATTAGGAATCACAAAAAACTGAAAGCAAGAGAAAGTAAAGGAATGGGTAAGCAGGTATAGTACATCTGAACTAATATGAAACCATTAAAATATCCACACAAAGTTTATAACAGCATGGGAAAATAGCTATATGTTAATAATAAAGGAAAAAACAAGATTATCGAATGCAAATATGAAAAATTTAACAATGTTGAAAGAAAATAAAAGAGAAAGGAAATTTACAATGATGTTTGTGTTATGTATGCATAGAGAATTATTTTTTCCCTTTTTTGTGACATTACATCCTATCTATATAATATTTAGCATGAGGATCTATTATTTTATAAACTTTTGATCCCCTGCCCCCCCAAAATGCTGACCCTCATTAGGGATAACTTCGGAGCTATCCAAACTTTTGACTGTCATAATTGGGAAACCAACTGACAAAGTCCGCTTACGAGGACAATTCTCTTATAACTTTATTAGAAAGGGAAATCCACTGTGGTAGAAACACTCACATTAGGTCAGGCTGTCATAGAAATCATTCAGAATTTATTAACTCTTTTCTGTGATTACTTCCAAGAAGAACGTTTGGAAAACTCCACTTGATTTTACCAAAATGAGATCAAAATATTAAAGTGGATCATTTTTATCCTAAGGGCTGCTTTTTCCTTTCTTTCTATTCCATTGTTTATCTGTCATATAGAGTTGTTACATGTCTGAGACCATGTATTTTAGAACATACAGGATTCCTGGATGCTCTGTGATTCAAACAAAAAACATCATAATTCAGTGGAGGCAACTACACAAATGGTGACTGTTATCTTAGAAAGGTCAGAAATTGGAAGACTTACAAGGCTTTTGAACAAGGGAATGGTGTAATCAAATACGATGACTCCAAATCTTTATCTAAGGCATGTTTCTTGCTCCTTCTGGCGCAAAACTATTGAGAAAATATTTTTTGCCACGATGTATAGAATTTTTTTGAGAAATATATTTTTCAAAATATATTTTAAAAACATCCTTGAAGGCCTCCTATATGCCAGAAACTTTTCTTGGCACTGAGGGTAGATACATGAATAAGAAATGACTAAAGATAGGGAAGGAGATTAGAGTCCTTTATTATTAGGGTGTCTGTAACCACCCCGCCACCACCAACCTTCATTTGCTGTCATGTGGACAATACTAACATCATTTTCTTTCTTTCTTTACTTTTTTTTGGGGGGGGGTTGGAGTCTCACTCTGTCGCCCAGGCTGGAGTGCAGTGGCATGATCACGGTTACTGCAGACTCAATTTGCTGAGCACAGGTGATCCTTCCGCCTCAACCTTCCAAGTAACTGGAACTACAGGCGTGTGCCACCACGCTTGGCTCATTTTTTTGATTTGTTGTAGAGACAGGTCTCACCAAGTTGTCCAGGCTAGTCTCGAACCCTGGACTCAGGCAATCCTCTCGCGTCTGCCTCCCAAAGTGCTGGGATTGCAGGCATGAGCTGCCGTGCCCGGTTTACTCATATCATTTTCTAGTTGACCATTTTTTTGTATGTATCACCCCTTTGCATTTTAGAGCACTGATTCTATAAAGGGCATGGAGGTTAAGTTATGAGAGTAACCAACATCACTGTATACCCCTACTATTTCAAAGGGAGAGGGATAAATATAGATCATTTGTATTCCGTTTGATAAATGCCAAGATGATGGTCAATTCAGGGTGGTGTGGTAGTGCTTAACTCAGCCTGGAGAATTTGAGACTTTGGGGGCAATGTTGTGTCTGAACTGTCTAGGGTGAGTGGAATTCATTGTAGCAGAGTTGGCCTCCCAGGTACAGGAAACAAGATTTTCAAAGGCCCATAGGTCAGGAAGGCCTTGGAATGTAAAGAACAGCAAGTCGTCTGTAGAACAGGGGAATGGGGGAAGCGTGGGACAGGAGAGACAAGCTAATGCCAGTTGGAGATGAGTTTTGCATGTTCTGCTTAGGGTTTCAAATTTATCCCAAAGCCTACTAGGAAATTTGTAAGTGTGGTCAGATTCCATTTTAGAAAGCTCTGTCTGGCATATGATGGATGATACAGTGCTGTAGCGTGATCAGTTGTAGGAACTTAAGCAAGAAATGATAAGGGCCAGAAATAAGGTAGTGGTAATAGAAGGGAAAGACAGTGAATAGACATAAAAGTATTAAAGTGGATTAGAAAGAACTGGACGCTGAATTTAATATAAAGCAGGATGATAGCATGATTTATTGAAGCATTTATGGAGCTAAGGAAATAGGTTGATATTCTGTATTAGATTGAAGTAGGGCTGGGAAGGACTATGTCACCCATAAGTCATCAGGTGAAACTGTCTGAAAGCAGGTAAATATATAGGTCTAGGTCCTAGCAAGAAATATGCCTTAGATGATGATCTGGAGTCATCAGTGTGTAGAGGGTAGTTAAAGCCACGGAAGAGGTTGAAATGATACAGGAAAGGTGAAGAATGAGAAGATAATTATTAGTATTTGCTCTGGGCATCTTTTGTTTCTGAATCAGTGTCATCTGATAATGCCTCCCATTCGGTTTGTTATTTCTCCCTCCTTAATCACAGTCTCTTATTTAGGCCGTTTTGAAAGTAGGTTATCAATTATAACAATTAAAAGTAAGTCTTTGTGAAAACTGATACATCTGGGAGTACACATACTTTTTATTTTTTTAGAGACGAGTTCTCGCTGTGTCACCCAGGCTCGAGTGCAGTGGCACAGCCATGGCTCGGTATAACCTCAAACTCTTGGGCTCAAGCAATTCCCCCCACCTCCATTTCCTGAGTAGCTGTGACTGTAGACAGACATCACCATGCTCAGCTAATTTCTGTTATTTTTCTCTTTTGTAGCAATGGGGATTCACTCTGTTGCTCTTGCTGGTCTCAAACTCCTGTCTTGGCCTCCCCAGGTGCTTTGGGATTACAGGCGTGGGCCACTGCGCCCAACCCCACATTATTTGACATATAGTGCCATTTAGAGAGGGTTCTCTTTTCCTACCATCTAAAATATAATTTATCATTTTAATAGAAAATGTGATTATATTTTTAAAAGAACAAAGCAATCTATGTTAATCATTATTATTTGTAGTATTAATAGTGAAGAGAAAAATGTGTAGGCTTCACGTCCCCGATCCTTAATGACCCCACGTGTGAATAATCAGCTCTGCCGAAAGTTGGGTAAAGTACAAAGTATAAGGCATGTCTTGTCTGTTTTTGTCTTCTTGAATGTGCTTCCCCCAATTTAACTTGCAAGTGGACCTGAACTACTGTGTTCTTGGGGTTTTGCAGGTGTTCATCACCAATGGGTGGTTAGGCGATGTTGTGATTGTAGTTGCCGTCACAAGTCGTGAAGCTCGCTCCCCTGCTCATGGCATTAGCCTTTTTCTGGTGGAAGATGGAATGAAAGGGTTTATCAAGGGGCGAAAGCTACATAAAATGGGATTAAAAGCCCAGGTAAGTCACAATGTAAATCACATTTGGGTAATAATTGAGTTTGCAGTTACATAGAGGATTACATGTGGCACAAGTATGCCCTACTAGGCCAAATTCCTAACATACCAGTTTCTAAAATATGCCTTTCTGATGTGATCATGGAGATTTATTACGTTTACTGTATCTCTTTCTGGTCTGGAAATGAATCAGGATGTTGTGAATACCTGCTTTAGAAATGGCAAAATTAGCTACATGCCAAGCTACATATTCATGCAGTTTAATGAAGAAAATTATGAGGTCGGGACAGAAAATACTTTTCTACACATTACCAAAAGCACATATGTTCTGCATGTGTATGAGAAATCCTTAGCTGTCTTTTCCTTGAGAACTGGAAGATGATGGACCTGGACCCGAATCCCTGGACTTTCCACTTAACTAGCTGTGTTCAGTCTCTGCCCCGACTTGGCTTACAGTTTGTGTGTTTTGTTTCCTATTTCTTACCTGGAAATAATAATAGTCACCTTACTGGAGTATTGGGAGGTTTACATGAAATCATTCTCTACTTAACTGAATGGTCTTTTAGGATACTGCAGAACTATTCTTTGAAGATGTACGGTTGCCAGGTAGTGCCCTACTTGGAGAAGAGAATAAAGGCTTCTATTACCTCATGCAAGAGCTTCCCCAGGTCAGAAGTGTTTAAAGATTTCATCTTTTCATTAGATAATAAACTGAAGTAAAATAATATAGAACTCTACATATTCATGTATGCAAAACTTGTGAAATAACCAATCATCTGAGTGTTAAAGTTATAACAAAAATATGAGTTTTATAGACTAGATAAGCAAATTACTGAACAAAGGGGTATCCAGTCAAAGCGAATAAAGTGAATAGGAAAAAATAGGTGTTTCAGTTCTCGGTTGCTTTCTTGGAATAGTTTTAGCTTCTTAATTACAAGACAGAAACTTTTAGCTGTTTGTAGGGAATTGTTGCCCTAAACATTTGGCGTTTTTAAATAATAACTGTGAATCGAAAGGAAAAACGTTAAGTTCAAACTGAAAAGTTTCAGCCACATAAAGTCAGTCTCTAAACATCTGTGTTTTTGGAGTATGGTTGCCAAGCGATCATTGAGCCTTAGATGCCAGTGTAAGGGGGTATACCTCCCTAGTTATTGCAATGTCAAGGGCTAAAGATAAAACTGAGGACAAGGGCTAGGAACACTGGCACTTAAATAGAATATGAAAATCACCAACATGATAGAATCAAACTGACTAAGGCTGCTTTTAACACTAATAGAATTTAACCTATGCACTTTAAGATGTTGATTTCTACAGATATATTAAGTTATATGGTACACAGCGGTCAATAAATAAAAATAAATAACTAGGAACTTTTTAAACTCACATATGAGTAAAGAGAAGAAAAAAATTAAACAAATTACATAGATATAATAAAGACAGTCGTTCATGGGCATGGTGGCATATGCCAGTCCCAGCTACTCAGGAAGCTGAGACTGGAGGATCACTTGAGGCGAAGGGTTCAAGACCAGCCTGGGCAGCATAGCAAGACCTCAATTCTATAAACAATTTTTTAAAAATCAGCCAGGCATGGTGTGCACCTGTAGTTAAAGCTACTCAGGAGGCTGGCTGAGGTGGGAGGATAGCTGGAGCCCAGGAGTTCGAGGCTGCAGTAGGCTGTGGTCATGCGCCTACACTCCAGCCTGGGTGACGGAACAAGACCACATCTCTGAAAAAGTTTTTAGGCTGGGCACTGTGGCTTCTGCCTGTAGTCCCAGCTCTTTGAGAAGCCAAGGTAGGAGGATTGCTTGAGTTCAAAACCAGCCTGCACAGCATAGCAAGATCTCATCTCTACAAAAAAATAAAATAAAAAATTAGCCAAGCATGGTGGTGCATGCTGTAGTCCCAGCTCCTTGAGAGGCTGAGGTGGAAGGACTGCTTGAGCCCAGGAGGTTGAGGCTGCAGTGGGCTGTGATCATGCCACTGCGCTCCAATCTGGGTGACAGAGTGAGACTGCAAGTCAAAAAAATTTTTTTAATTAAAAAATAATGACAATTATTCATAAAAATAGTTTTCTTTAGAAAGCGATGACAGGTATGTGAAAAAGAATCTGACAAATCTCCAGGGGAGCCTTTTTTTAAAATAAAGAGCTAAGAAATAAAATAATCTGTAGGAGTTTATTATAAAGATTATTCATAAGATTTATTATCATTGCAACTGTGTGAAAAATCACTTCTATAATTAAAATAATGTTTAGGACCTAATTTTTGTGCTATAGGAGAGGCTGTTAATTGCTGACTTGGCCATTTCAGCCTGTGAATTTATGTTTGAAGAAACCAGGAACTATGTTAAGCAAAGAAAAGCTTTTGGGAAGACAGTTGCCCACATACAGGTAAGCTTGTCATTATGGTTTACTGTTAGACGATATCAGTTTATTCACCTGAAATGAGTCTAGGATAAACATAAATTTGGGGTAATTTTCATATACGGTGTGATATTAGAGACCGTGGAAGTGGATGAGACACTAAGGGACAGAGAGTAGAAAGCCAAGAAGAGATTCTAGAACGGAGTCCTCGAGAAAAACGAGGATGGAATATTAAAGATGGAATAGAAAAAGAGGAGCTTGCGAAGATGACTGGGAATGGACAGTTAGAAAGGAGAAAGCAAATCAGGAGAGTAGACTCCATGGAGGAGTGGGACCAAATGCCACTTGGAGGAAAAATAAGATGAAGGCCAAAGTCTGCTCCTTGGATATCACGGTGTGAGATCATTTCGTAAGAGCCGTTCACGGTGGTTGGTGGAGGGAGTAGAGGAGACAGAAATGAGAAAGGAAAGATACTGATGGCAGGCAGCTCTTTCCCGAATTTGGCTGTGAACGTGGTTGAGAGAAAGGATGCTTACGAAGGGAGGGAGGGAAAAGGGGGTCTTGAGTAGAGAAGGGAGATTTGGGGGGTTATTAATTTCTCGTGATTGTTGCTAGGATGGAAATACAGGGACATGTGTTAATACCTGCAGAAAGGAGTAGTAACAAGGGAGAGATTGTAGATATGAAGGGATAATCATGGGTCCTCGAGAAAGGTTGGCATTGTGGTTGCTGACACACCCGGAAGAGGAGCCTTCCCATCTCAACAGGAGAGGTATTCCTCCCCGGAACAGGAAGCAAAGAACAAAGGATGGATGTGGGTTCAATTGGATACATATCTCTGCTGGAAAAAAAAAACTACCAAAAATTTTTAAGTCTTCGGTTTTCTTAAATAATGATGGGGAAAGTTCTTGAAAGAGAGTTGAATGAAAGGGGCATGGAGGTGTCTGAGGAGAGTAAGGAAGATTTGAAATAACCCTCTTCAGAGTGAGAGACTAAACTCACTAGAGAAAACCCATAAGCCTGCTAGCAGTATTCAGGGCCCAGATGAGGTTAGTGATCACGAATTTATGTTGGTACCTTCTGCTTTTTTTGTATCAGCTTTAAGTGTTTGACCACCCAGGTACAAACAGAGAAGCCAGATGATTGTGCTTATTTAAGATTGTGTTTTGCCAGGAAGTTTAAGGTGTTTGCAAAAGAGCTTAGTAGATGGTGGCCACAATCACCCCATATGCCAATTAAATATTAGACCCTCTAGGGTCTTGTTAAAGAATATGAGCAATGCAGTCATCAAATTGGTGAAACAGCTCACCAGAAAAAAAACCTGGAGTTAGAATTCTGCTTTAAACAACTTCAGTAGGGTTGGGTACCTGAGTTCCAGTCGTTTGGAAGGCTGAGATGGGAGGATCCCTTGAAGCCAGGAGTTTGAGACCAGCCTTGGCAGCAAAGTGAGACCTCGTCTCTACAAAAAACACAAAAATTACAGGTGTGCATCTGTAGTCTCAGCTACTCAGAGGGCTGAGGGGGGAAGATTGCTTGGGCTTAGGAGTTTGAGGCTGCAATGAGCTATGAAAAAAACATTTTTTTAAAAAAGTAGAATGACTTTGGCTAAAAGGCTTTGTGGAGGGAAAGGCAGAAATAAAGCACCTTGGTAGTTTTTTGGGACCAGCATTATAGAAATTATGTTTAAGTGCGATTTAAGTCCTAACCCAGCTCCTTGAATCTCTGTAGTCCAGGCAAGTTGTATTCTCTCTCTCAGAAATATTTTCCTATTTGTAAATTTAGTAAATATATTTGATTTGGGAAATTGTAAAATCTTACAGTTATAAATCTTAAAGTTTCTAAGTTTGTAAAATTTATTCACAAATAGGATATTCACAAATAAAAATATTTTCTTATTTGTGAATAATATCAGAGGCTACCTATGATCCTAGAGTTACTGTGAGAATTATATGGGATAATAAAGTCTGGGAATATTGCCTGCCAAAGTAAGCCCTCATTAAAATTAGCTGTTATCATTATTTTTCCCTTATCTAATGCCTTGTTCTGTTTCAATACAGGGAATCTTTTTATCATTGCCTATCTCTAGCTTTTGATCTGTATCTTCTCTGTGTCATTTTGGGAACTGTTTGCCACCTAGGTGGTCTTCAAGTTAACTTTTTTCCATCCTGAAAAATAAAGTCTTTATATTCTAACTTTTCTTATTGACATAACAGACCTAAAACAGTTGTTCTGAATCTATAAAGACAAGGCACACACTCAATCGAAAAAACATTTTTAAAACACTTAAGTTAATAACTTAACTTGCTTGAATTGTGATGTCCTTAAGAGCGAGGATGCCATACTTTATAATCCCTTTCATTTGTGGATCACTGATTGACACACACCAGTGGTTCTGGTTGGCTGTCCTTTCCCCCAAGCATTTAGAAATGCCAGGGATGGGGTGCACAGTGACTGGAGATGTAACTTGAATAGTGCCTTGGAGGGCAGTGTTGCTAAATGTCCAGTAATTCAGAAATAGGTTTGTATTACAATTAATTCCCTCACTCAAAATACCGATAATCTCCCATTGAGAAATACCGACATCCATGATTTATTCCTTTTTGTTTCACTGAGCAAATATGGTATTGATTGCCTTCTAAGGGTTATGCTGGTCAAATGTAATTTGGTAGGATTGACTCTGGAAATACACAGTACAGCCTCCTGGCAATGATACCCTTTAGTGATATGTATCATTCTGTGACTTTTTCAACCATATCCAAAATGAAATTCGTGTCATTTGCTTCTGAAATCCAACCACCAACACTTTCACATCAGAAATGTTTGCTAAGGCACTCATGCCTTTAGCCTTATTCTGGCAGCTGTAACAATTGAATCAAATAGACATATCTCTATCCCTTTGGAAATTTACGTTTCCTGGGTTTTTGAACATATTAGATTACACTCAGACTGCCTGAATGGCCATCTGAATGGCTCAGATAGCATGCGACTTGACATTTAATCATGACAGAAATAGAAGTTTTGTCTATACTGTCTTCCCGGAGAGGATGATTTTCTTTTAAAATATCTGTTTATTGGATTTTTATAGCAAAAAGACGAGGAATAGTTTTAGTCATTTCTCCTCGAATCTGGAGTCATTTTATTATTCTCTTTTCAAAGGTAATTCACTAAAATTTCAGTAGATGGCAGTAGCATTCTGCTTCCACAGATACATTATGCTGGCTAGTAGTGTTGCTTTCCAAGTAAGCATCTATGTTCTGAAATTTCTTCTGATTATTCTGTTTTATCTACATAATTATCTTTGTTTCATATTTCAAGGTAGGAGAAGATGAATGACCAATACTGTACGTAACCTGCACCTTCTATTCTAGAGCTCAGTACACTATGGTTCTAGTTGTTCGATTGAAATAGAAGACCTCTAGATGTTACATTACACGTGGCTAAGTGTCATTTTATGGCCTGTAAGCACATTGCTATTCAATTTTCTTTCTCTTTGTTATCCATGCATTTTGAACATGTTGGGTGTTTCTCACCACTTGAATGCATGTCACCAAATTCATTTTATTTATAGAATGGAGAACTATCATACTGGTGTAGCAATAGCTGTAGGATTTTCTAAAATCTGCACTTTCCATAGTTGCTAACAAGTCTTATGATTTTCCATGGAATAGACAATTTTTGAAAAGTAAAATTCATATGTTAAATAATAACGGCTGTCATTTGTTGGCTGCTCCTATTTGTCACACTGTGCTAAATAAAGTGTCTTATTTTTTCCTCTCACAATGCTTTATGGTAAGTATTTTAATTATTCTCATTTTACAGATAAGGAACTGGAGACAGAGAGAGGTTAGGTAACTTGACCCAAATTACAGATATTCTAACTACTCTTAACCCATGCACTATTTTTACTCCTTAGAAGTTCAAAGTAGATGGACCTTTTTTCTTTCCCTATTTCTTTCTCCCAATGGGCAATGAAGTGAAAATGGAATGCTCTTTTGTAACGAGAGCGCTTAGTCATTTCCTTTGTGATAGGTGTTCTTGATTCTAAAGGCACAGAGTATTAGCAAGAAGAATAGGTGAGGGAAAAAAAATAACACATCTTCCTTCTATGCTTCCAAAATGAGAATAGCCAGTTTTTAAGACCTTAAGAATGGGACTAATTAACTATAAAATTAGGTAGCAAATCTAATTTGTTTTATTTTATATTTGTCATAATATATGACAGTACAACTAATGATGTTGTTTAAGTGAATACTGGATTGATAACCTTTCCAAGATGTCTTCCAATTCCATAATTCTATTATTCTAAGTCTTTTGTCATTCAGAACTCTGAAGAAGACCCTATCTGATCCACTTAGTAACTTCAGAAGAATTTTTTTAATGCTAGCTGTAATATTATCTATTAATGAATACTAATAATTTTAAAATATTGGTATGAACATGTTGATCATTCACAAAAAGCACCTTGCCAATCATGTGTGGTGCAATTATTAGCTGCCATTCATAAGAGGGTGATTTCAGAAAGCATACTGTAGTGTCTGCGGTAAATAGCAAAGCAAATCTATTCAGTAACATCCAACTCAATGCCAAGAATGCATAAATATTTAATCCCCAGAGGATAAATTATGTGCTCTTGGCGGCGTTAATTCTTTCAGACCTTTGGACCTCACTGAATGCACTGTGAAACAAAAATTTGAAATGATTTTGTTCTAGTCTGAAATTTAACTTCAGTTTCTAGCAGTTCCCAGCATTCACAGAGGAAACAGCTCCTGTATGAGAGAATCAGGCTTGGGAGTATTGATTCTCGTACCCTGTAAACAGTGCATTCGTTCTCAAGTGTGGCGTCATATAGAGCCACAAGTATCTTGACGCAACATACAGAAGATTATTTTTTTCTTACTTTCTTCATTTCTTTTTCCACCCTTAGATTTTCTACAGGGAAACTTGAATGTGTGGGATGGGAATGGGAAACTTTGTGCTGATTAAAGGGAAGAGATTTGGCCTAAATAAATATATCATGAATAGAAATAGAGATAGAAAAACAAGAGGGAAAGAAAGTTTCCGTGTAACCCAGCATGTTGAGAAATAGAGAGCAGGATACAGAGAAGAAAGGCGTGCCGGGCCGTCCTACCCACTGCTTGGTTTTAGAAGCATGAGGTGCCAGTTACGATCTTTGTTTCTAGAACAGGGTAGGGTAAAGCCAAGGGAATGACACTCAGTGGGGTTGGGATTTTTTTTTTTTCCTATCAACACAGCAGGTATGTACTTTTGGAGACTGCCCAAAGTAGGGAGCCAGTATTTTAAGTCCAAGCCAATTTCCTGAAGGAGGTTCAACAGTCTGTGCCAAAGAGAGCAGATGTGAACTCCACGTTCAGGGTATGAGAGCCAAGAGTCAGGAATGAAATAAAACCTGATGGAAATGAGAGTAGTCAAGAGCAATGGGGGATGGGTCTAAATAGAAGGACTTTCAAAAATGCGGTGGGTTGTCCGTGGCTCGCAGGAGGAAGTAGGTACTTAGGTATATTAACATGGATAATTCTAGAACCAATCAGTTCAAATTAGAAACTGCTAAACAATCTGTTGAGGGGGGTGGGAGGGAGAATGGGGAGGATTGGAAGAGTTTGTAGCGTACTGGACTTAGATCTCCTGGGGACTCTGATTTTATTATTATTTTATTGCACTCTACAGATACAGATTAAATACTTTGCAATATTAAATAATAATGTCTGATAAATATTTTAATGTGTTTGTGAGCATATGGAACTCCTTGTCCCTCTAGCCATTAGAAGCAGAGCAGAGAAATCTATATTCTTAATTTTGTGAATAGAGAAAATATCTTCTAGGATTTAGTCTCTGTGGAATAATACACCTTTTCAACAGCTTTACCTAAAGAACTGTACCACAAGGTGGTGCTCACACATTAGAGTCGTGCTGTTTTTCAAGCTTTCCCTTAATGGTCTACATTTTAGAATCTAAAAGGTGTTATTGATGTGTGTAATCATTTTTGCATTTTTTGGTACAAGTTTCCTTAGCACTGAAATGTAGTGGGTTTTAAATTTAAGCTGATTTTATAACGTGTGCCCTTTTTATGGAGGAAAAAGCTGGCGATTCCACTTTCGTTTTGCTCTAAAGATCTTTGGTTATATAATTTTTGATAGGCTAGGTGAGTCAAAATGTATACTTCTACCATACTTATTTTTTTCTTTTACTTCCTCTAAACTCAAGACGGTGCAGCACAAACTAGCAGAATTAAAAACACACATATGTGTAACCAGAGCTTTTGTGGACAGCTGTCTGCAGCTGCATGAAACAAAACGTCTGGACTCCGCCTCTGCTTCCATGGCGAAATATTGGTATGCGTACTACAGTAATTACAGTGTGGTGTTTGCTTAGACTGTTATGGAATTCTGCTAACTTTAAACTCTAAGGGTCTTGAAGGAAGAAGGCTGTGTAAGTGAAAAATACAAGTAAGACCTCATTTTTTTTAATGCCGAAAATCCCATGAAGCCCATTTATATATAATATGCTGAAAATTATCAAGTTGGTATTTAATTGTTTTATTCCAATAAGCAAGCAAAGTTGGTATTTAATGCTTAATTTGACATTGAAAATAACATTAAGAGTAGGATAAATAATAGTAATATTAAGTAGTTTATTCAAGTAATAGTTGATTTCAAATTATCTGATGAGTGGCAGTATAGTGAGTCTGAAAGAAAACACTAAAACTTGGAAGTCTTGAGATAAGAGTCCCAATTATTTTATTAAATAACTATAATTAAACTTTAAGCTCTCTCGGAAAATGTTTTGTTATCTGGGAAATGACTAGGTTGGACAGGATTTTTCTACCTAAGGTGTTTTCTAGATCCAAGAAAAAAATTCATGGAGAGCCGGGCTCGGTGGCTCAGACTGTAATCCCAGCACTTTGGGAGGTCGAGGTGAGTGTATTGCCTGTGCTCATGGGTTCAAGACCCGCCCGGGCAACTTGTTGAGACCTCATCTCTACAATAAATCAAAAAATTAGCCGGGCATGGTAGTATGTGCCTGTAGTTCCATCTACTTGGAAGGCAGAGGCGGAAGGATTGCTGGAGCCCAGCAGGTTGAGGCTGCGGTGGCCGGGAACGGCCACTGCACTCCAGTCTGGGTGACAGAGTGAGACTCCACCTCAAAAAAAAAAAAATTTTTCATGAAGAACTGACTGTCCAATCAAAAGCTGCACATGCTCTGTTGAGAGGAAAAGATATTCCATGAAGTTTGGAAAGACTGTCATTTTCATTAAAGATAATTAACAATGATGTTAAAGATGCATTAATTTTAAAAAGCATTATAAACCGCTAGTGAAATCTAAAACAAAGCTATAATTCAATCGGAAAATAAAAAAAGACCCCAATAAGTCTTTTGTGTATTTTAAGATTTAGGAACACACAGTCTAAATCAGATTCTGGAAGTGGATTTTGTTTCCTCTTTTTAAAAACAAACATTCTCACATCTCATTAGCTGAAAAGGAACATAGAAAAAATTCCTGTCATTATTCATTAACTTGTGGTCAGTTCAGTCACAAGTAGAATAGGGGAGATATTTGGTGCTTTATGTAATGATCTCATGAAAATAAAAGTGCTGGCTTGAAAAGTAATGTGGAATTAGTAGGAACTTGCACTTTTGGGGGACACTTTATATTTACATTTCCAACTAGTTGTTTGAATAGTGGGGAAAAGTATAAAAATAACTTAGATATTTTTGGAAAAAAAGAGAAGTTTGCAGAGCTATTGACCTTGTTGTTCTTTGAAAACACCAGGTATGTAAACATATTGGTGTTTTACCTTGAAGTATAGGAAGAAACTAGTTATAAACCAGTAAATATTTCATTAAAATGCTTGCTAAATCCAAAAAAGTACTGAATTCCAAATATTACTGCTCCCATAGTCTTGTTTGTTAATAGTGAAATTGTTAATATATTTTTAGAAACATCCTCACCTCCCCTATGGTTTGAGTTGAAAATTATTTTAAATAGTAAATTTGTTTAGTCTTACCTTGACTTTATGTTTCCTACCTTTGCAGAATAAGTCTCCAGGTGCTGTACCTCGCACCAGTAATCCCAGCTACTCGGGAGGCTGAGGTGGGAGGATCACTTGAGCCTGGGAGTTCAAAGCTGCAGTGAGCTATGATTGTACCACTGCACTCCAGCCTGGGTGACATAGTGAGACCTTGTCACTAAAAAAAGAAAAAGAAATAGGAACCGGGCTCGGTGGCTCAGCCTGTAATCCCGCGCCTTGGGAGGCTGAGGTGAGTGGATTGCCTGAGCCCGCGGGTTCGAGACCCGCCTAGGCAACTTGGCGAGACCTCATCGCTACAATAAATCAAAAAAAATTTGCTGGGTGTGGCAGCGCGCACCTGTAATTCCGGCTACTCGGAAGGCTGAGGCGGAAGGATCTCCGGAGCTCGAGGCTGCGGTGGCCAGGAGCGGCCACTGCACTCCAGTCTGGGCGACAGAGTGAGACTCCAACTCCAGAAAAAAGAAATAGAAACAGAAAATAATTTTGCACTAACCTATATTTTTATGTTAAGGTGAATAAAATCCCAGTTTTTGTGGATTTCAGTGGTAGTTCAAATTGTGATATGATCAGAAAATAATTTCTCAAGTACTTTCTATATGTACATATATGTGTGTATGTGTGTCTGCATATATATATGTGTGTGTATATGTATATACACATGCATATACATACACAGGCTTCATGCATAATACTCCTTAAATAATTTTCTAACAAGTTTCCTGTGTGATGGCATATACTTTAAAAGTATATCCTCTTACTTTCAGTTTATTTCTGAAAACTCAGAACACTGAAAACATATTTTTTTGTGTGTTTGTTTGTTTGTTTTGAGTTGGAGTCTCACTCTGTCACCCAGACCGGAGTGCAGTGACCGCTCCCGGCCACCGCAGCCTCGACCTGCTGGGCTCCTGCGATCCTCCCACCTCAGTCTTCCCAGTAGCCGGAAATACAGGCATGCGCTACCATGCCTGGCTGATTTTTTGATTTATTGTAGAGATGAGTTCTCGCTGCCCAGGCAGGTCTTGAACCCGCGGGCTCAGGCAATCCACTCACCTCAGCCTCCCAAAGGCGCGGGATTACAGGCTGAGCCACCGAGCCCGGCTAAAAACATATTTTTAAATACTGAAATTCAGATTGGTGATCTTCAGGTAGAAAGTGACATCGTTGAAGAAAAAAGACTTTACAAAGGCAAAATAAACTAAATGGCTGAGTGGTAAGGTCACGTAGAGAACCCTAGTGGGGACAAACTTCACGTCTTTGCTATATCACATTCAAGCCTAAAACAGCCAAAACCTAATAGTCTTGGCTTTCTACCTTTTATTTTTAGCTTTAATAAAAATCCAGCCCGAAATATAATTAATAAAGAAGGTATTCTCTATGTGAAAATTCTCTTGAAATGTATTTCATTTGTAGTTTTTATCATCTTCTCTGGTTGACTGATATGCCATTTTAATTACTTGATAAATCTGTGTTTAAAAACAATCGTAAATAAGTAGTTTCCTGATTGTGAAGCACCTCATGAAAATTGTTTCTTTTCTGCTTTTCATCTGGTCATCTAGGGCATCCGAGTTACAAAACACTGTAGCTTATGACTGTGTGCAACTCCATGGAGGTTGGGGGTACATGTGGGAGTACCCAATTGCCAAGTAAGTATACTTGTTCTCTCACACTTTTCTTCATGATGCAATGGAAAAGGAAATTTTCTT
Source organism: Cephalopachus bancanus (assembly GCA_027257055.1). Classification (NCBI taxonomy): domain Eukaryota; kingdom Metazoa; phylum Chordata; class Mammalia; order Primates; family Tarsiidae; genus Cephalopachus; species Cephalopachus bancanus. The sequence goes on along the minus strand of JAPVLO010000545.1, from coordinate 1,907,237 downwards.
TCCTTTGTACATCAAGTACAGAGAGAAAGGAGTTAAGAAATCTTTGAATTTTTCAACTGACTGCAGAGTATGTTCGAGCAAATGGAAATAGCTCTGTCTTATCAACTTACCACTAGGAGTTTATTATTTTCAAAGAAAGAAACCAATATATAAAAGCTTGACACTGGACTTTATTTGAATCATTACATAGAAGGACAAATACCCCTTTAAAAAATTAGCAATACAGAAAAATTAATAAGCATATGAAAGGTGTCTAGGTTGTCATATCTTAAATACTTGATTATTTTGTTCTGAAAGATAAATCAAAAATCTTTGTTTTTTTAAATAGATTTTTTATTTTCTTGAACATAAAAAAATTAAATACACCTCTGTTTATTGTATGACATATAAATATTCTTATCAGTTCAAAGCAGTAGTAATTTGTAAACGGTCTCTCCCATTTTTCTTTCCCAATCTTTATAATTTCCTCTTTCTCTTTTTTCATAGTCTTTTGCCTCAGAATTTTCCCCATATATTTCTCCATGATATCACCCTAGACAATATATTTCTCCTCTTATGTAGCAATGTTTTCAGTTCAAAAAATTTGGGGAAAATTTTTTTGTTTTTGAGTCTGGTTCTTACTCTGTGGCCCAGGCTGGAGTACAGTGGCAAGATCATGGCTCAACACAGCTTCGACCTCCTGGGTTTAGGAGATCCCCTCTCTTCAGCCTCTTGAGTAGCTGTGACTATGGGTGTGTACCACCACACTTGACTAGTTAAAAAAAAAAATGTACACATGGGGGAGTCTCACTATGTTGCCTAAGCTGGTCTCAAACTCCCGAGCTCAAGCGATCCTCCCACTTCGGCCTCCCAAAGTGCTGGGATTACAGTTGTGATCCACAAGCCAAAATTTTTGATTCATGTAGAAAAGTCCTGTGTGTTCTGAATCTGAGAATAAGAATGCTACAGGCTTCTAGAAACAGTAAAAAATGTTTATCTTAATATAAAATATCTACATGGGAAAATTATCAAAACCGTATTCAAACTGGCAATCTGATGATTTCAAAGTTATTATTTTGGTAAGCATGCTGAAAACAATTGATGTGCTTATCATCCTTAATGAGAAAAACAAACATTTTGTTAAGATTACATAGAGTTAAGAACAGGAGCTGTGTAGCGGCTCAGTGTTTGTGTGGTTTAGTTCAAGTTCTAAGAAAGGCATATCAGGAACTTGAACTAAACCACACAAACACTGAGCCGCTACACAGCTCAGTGTTATCAGGTGGGGAGGAGACCACTGTCTAGATGGCTTACAATCAGAGTGTGACATAGGCCTTGGTCTCGGTTTCCTCAGTCAATTCCTTCAAGTCAATAGCCAGCAAAAATTGTAGCTTCATGATTTATTTGAAATTCTTGGTTTCGGTTTGAGAGACTTATATTCCTTTTAAGAAATAGTAATCACCCTTCTTGGCCAGCTTATTCATTCAAAAACTCTGAATCTTTTAACTAGACTGTTCTTTCTCTTCCTGTGTGTCACCTAATGTTAACATCATCTGTTATCAAAAGAGCCAGTTAGACACATTAGGCAATATGTGGATGTAATGTACAGACTTTGATTTGATAGGATAAAAATGCTAATTGTATTTCTATGTTTCCCAGTTTAACCTACATTATTTGTTTATATAAACACACACACACACACAGCTGAGTCTTGGTTTCACAGACAAAAGAGGTGCTTTTTTTGCTGTTTTGTTTTTGTCTTTTTTAATGACTGGTTTATTTCAGTCTTACTCATAAGGCTTGAGCCTGGGACAAGTGCAGTTTAAGCTTTGCCATCTAATGACTTTTCTGCCATGCTGGGTAAAGCAGCCTGAGACGTACGGTGCAGCATGGTTAAACATTTCTGCTGCTGTCTTTCTCTGTTAATTTTAGTTGATGACTAAATTTAACTAGTAACCTATAAAAGGTCTACTCATCTCTGTCATGACCTGCTCTGTTGGAAACTCATTAATGTGAAAAAAAAATTCCCAACCCAGTCCAAAAATGTCTAAAGCATTGGGATTGCTGGAGTAGGCTGAGATGCCAGGTGGGTCCTGGAAACAAACACAGGTGCTAGGTTTTTCAGGGAACGACAGAATCTGTTCAGAAAAAAATATGTTTGAAAACATAAATGTCTCTCGCTTTTAAAGATTTAACCAGAAAGTACTGAGTTTCTAAATTTTCTTTGTAGTACAGTAAATCAAATTGGCAAATATTTACTGAGTATCCACTTGTTTGCAAGGAACTCTGATAAATATGGAGACGGATGAGTCCAGAATTGGTTATTTTCCTAGAGAGCTGGCACATTTAATTTGTCTTAAAATTAGGTTAAAAAAAAAAAAAAGATTATGCTTGAAAAAAATGCCTTTGAATTTGTCTGCTAGGAAAGTCCAAAAGTTCAATAACTAGCCCTAAATGCCTGGGCCAGTGAAAGTATTGTGATAGAATAAAAAAGTTATCTGAGAAAGAGTCATGATACCTACATCCTCATTCTCGTCTGCTAGTTATCTGTTAGTGATGATTAAATAGCAACCATTAATTAGTGACTGTATTAACTTCTCTGAACGTCAGTTCGTTTACCTACAAAACAATAATACTACTTATCCCCCCGATCCCAGGGCTGAGAGGATAAAATGAGACAAGAAAAGATTTTTTTTTTAAAAACCACTGCACTGTGGCATTGTTGCTATCATGGCTATCAAAAGTGAACTGTTATTTTTTTTTTGCATGTGACAGTGGACTGAGCCACTTAGTATTTTAACCCCACACGTTGCTGAAATGATTATTAACCATTTCTAAAAAGCAAGTTACTTGTTAACTTTCTGGAAAATAATATTTTCTAAAGTATCAGTTTATACTCCTGGTGGTGATAGTGGTGGTGGAATCTAAGGGGATGCTGGAAAATATCTACATCTTTTTTCTTTTGTTTTCTAGAAAACTAGTCAATTTCAACTTTTTAAGGAAACATTAGAGATAATAAGAAACTAAGACATTTTGTGTATCTGTAAATATAGAACAGAGTTTTTAATAATGCTGCTATATATACTGAACTTTACAAAATTAAATCAGATGAAATGTACTTATGTTATTTTGATTTTGTAATCTCTTTAAGCAAACTAAAGCAAGGCTATACAGGTTATCAATATCTTAATAGTTGTTTTTTTTTTTTTACAATTATACCAATCTGGGATGAATGCCATATTGGAAAACTAGTAATTTTGAAGGACTGTTATTATTTAGATTGTATTAAGTGAATACTTCAATTAGTAGTTACCTGGTTAGACAAATTTACAGTTTCTAATGTCCTTTATTTATGCATTCAATCATCTTCTGATTAATCCAGAGCTTATGTGGATGCACGAGTTCAGCCAATCTACGGTGGTACCAATGAAATAATGAAGGAGCTGATTGCAAGAGATATCATCCATGACAAGTAGACATCTGCCCACATCCTGGAATCCTATTACAGCTAATCTGGTTTTAAACCTACTCAAGATAAAATGTAACCTGGAAAGAGGGAAAAACTAGACATGTTTTTATATGTTCTTTCCATAGAGAAAGAAATCAAATATACATAAACTGTTAGCACAATGGAAGGAGAAATCTTTGAACCAAAGATTCTAAAATTCTCCAACATGAAATTTAGCTTTCAATTTTTTATATGGTTAAAAGACGAAGATTTTTTGACCCTAGATGCCTTACTGCTTCGCTTACATCCAAAATTCTAAACAGGATAAATTGCTTAGATCTTTAAAGTCAGAGCAGAGGTAATCTTATGCTGTTATATTATAAAAACAATAATACAGCACATTGACTTTTAAAGGGAAAAGAAATAAAATTTGCTTGTGAAGTCATTTCAGCTACCTTTTTTATCCCAGTTCCCTGGGATAGTAGTTTGCACCACTCCGTCCCAACCACTTGTTTTAAGCAGTGGATCTTTCTTCCAACAAAAGCTTATGCAGAACAGCTCTGTGAAACGCTGATTCAGGAGAGCCGCTCTGGTTGAAGCAGGACGCCTTCCTACTTGAAACCCTTGGGTCTCAGCCGAGCATTAACCCCGACCAGACAATGCCTTGATTCTCTCAACTCCTGCTCTTAATAGATTTCTTTTGCAGTTGAATTTATAGAATAACTCATCATATTTTAATTTTAAGACGTTGGTATAGTTTACAGATGTCAAAGCAGTGACTTTTATTTTGTAGCAGTTAATATATATTTATTAATTTAATAATTACTTCATGTCTTCTATAAACCAGACTGTTAAAAATATGTTCACTAGCAAGACTGGCAAGATCACTGATACATAAGTGAATAAACAAATAAGTAGTGTTAGATAAAGTCAATAAGTAAAAAATAATTTCAAATCATAAGTGCAATAAAAAATTCGCATTTAAAATTGGAAAGTGAGGAAATGACATTAGCTTTGGGACTTAAAAGTAACGATTACAAAATAAGCCATTTATTTATAACTTGTTTTTCTTTGTATACAGTGGTGAGACACTGAATAAAGTAACTTTAAAATGGAAATAGTTGTATTCTTGTTCAACTCCGAAAGTTTAAACATTTTATGTGGCATTGTTGGTATTAAACATTGTTTTTTTAATACAACCATTACAATTGGATAGAGAGAGAGAAGAGAAAATATTTGCTACCATTTTTTCCTAGGATTACACAGCTTCGCTTTGCTTTTGGGCAGAAGTTTGTATGGTTGCCAACTTAGGTTCTTTCTCATATGCATTAAATACCATGCAATGTGGGTTAAGACACATTCTTATTTGATATCACTGTATTTGCACCTCCCTCCTACCACCAGGAAGTGATACAAGATTTGGCAGAATCACCACTCCCCATGGCCTCTTTTCTCTTCCATTCCCAATCTTCCAGAAAACTAGATTCTAGGAACAAAACACCTGTAGGATAAAATGCAAATTAGCGCAGCAAGAAAATTTTACTGTGTAGACGCAGATCTGGGTTTGAATGATGATTCTACCCTTTAGAAGGGTAGAACCTTGGGCAGGTTGTTCAACATTTCAGAATTCTTTTAGGTGCACATGACAAAGGAAACCCAACTCAAACCATCCTTAGCAAAAACCTGAGTGTGGTGACTTAGGAGGAATGTGGAGCAGCTCACTCAGCCTGCAGAACTACAGGAACCAGAGTCCCGAGGGCCAGACTCTGGAGCTCGGAACTGCCAGCATGTACACTAGATCTATTTATTTCTAGCTCTTTTTTTTTTTTTTTTTTTTTTTTTTGTACATTGGTCTAATGGACACTGTGAAGAACTTCATTATGAATCCTGTAAACATGACCTTGAGCTGCTTTGGGCTTTTATCCTTCAGCTGAATGTCATCCTAAGGCAGGGGAGAAATGCACTATGATTACCAGTACCATCAGGAATATGCAGACTGGGGAAACGGTCTCTGAAGCAGAGCATGTAATTATAAAAAAAAAAACAAACCCAGAAAAGTCTGCTGGGCAGAACTAAATCAATCTCAATCTCAATCTCTCTCTCTCTCTCTCTCTCTCTCTCTCTCTCTCTCTCTCTCTCTCTCTCTCTCTCTCTCTCACACACACACACACACACACACACACAAACACACATGGGAGGGAGGGAGGGAGGGAGAGAAGGAAAGGAAAGCAATTACAATCCACTAGAGCTAAAAATACTGTTCTAGTAATTTTTATGTAGCAGAGAGTGAAAAGATTTTTAAGATAGGCTATTTTCTTACAATGATTTCTGAGATGTTTTCTCCCTCTTCTAAGCTGGCAGTTTTCTTTATCTTACCAACTTTAGTCTTGCTTTGCACCTCTTAAAGAAGCATGTCATGGACTTAAAGCTAAAGGCAAAGAAAAAAGGGAAATTCAGAATGTACTTCTCAATCTTTCATTTGGTTTTCATTTCTTAAACAGCTAATCTTTTTTGTTTTGCTTGTGTGGCTTTGATTGTTGTCCCCTAGGGAGGGAACTTATCATCTGTGTCTCACGCAGTGCTGAGTGCTCAAGAAACGATAAATAATAATAATGCTCAAAAGAACAGGCTGGACCAACACAGCAAGAAAGCAACACTGTGTAAATATTAATGAGAATATAAAAGCCTGAGTAATTTTGTTTTTTGGCTGAGAGTTTAGGACTATAATTATTGCTGTAAAATTATTCTTGCCCTTTATTTCCTTTATGGTGTCATTGAAAACTGTTTTGATTTGCTATTTTCAAATCTTTACCCATCTAGTAATTTTAGTAGTTTATTGCTCAAAGTATAAGATTTCTAGGATACTGGGGTTTTTTTTTTTATATCAGTGTTATTTTTGGCACACACAGCATTTATTTATTTGGAGTCATTGGAAAGATTTGACATTGAGATTGAAACCAACTGTAAACCTATGTGTACTGCTTTATACATAAGTGTTTAAAAGAAGCTCTCTATTTTTCTAAATCTCATTTTTAAGAAAAAGTTATGGAAAACTGCAAACACACTAAAAAAAAAAAGAGTACAATATAATGAACCTCCAGCTTCAAGATTTCTCAGTCTCCCTAACTTTTATTCTCACATAGTGTAAGGCAAATTCCAGACTTAATGCTACTTAACAGACACATATATTTTACAATGTGTGTTTAACTGACGAAGATTTTTAAAACATAGCCACAAGGTCATTATCATACTTTAAAAACCTAACTTTAACATATAATTATAACTTTACATTAAAATGTCCTTGATTGTATAAAAAATGCCTTTTGTAGTTAGTTTCTTCAAATCAGGCTCTAGTTTTTAAAATTAACATATAGTATATTTGCCCTTTCTTGATCTATATACATATAGTAAAATTGTCTTTTTTTTCTTAATTTTAACATTTTAACAATTACCTGTACCATTTTGCCTCCTCACCAGCAATGTAAGAGTTTGTGTCTCCAGCATTTTTAAAATTTTTGCCATTCTAATAGGTATGTAGTGGTATGTCATTGTGATTTTAATTTGAATTTTTTAATGTCTAATCCCATAAAATAGCATATCATGTACTTATTTGCCTTCCACATATTTTCTTTGTTTCATTGTCCGTTCAGATCTTTTGGCCATTTTTTAGTTATGTTGCTTGTCTTCTTCATATTGAGTTTTCAAAGTTCTTTATATATTCTGGACACAGTCATACACAAGACAAAGCCACGTGCAAGATGCAGCTAGTAAAAAAACACCAGTCCCCCTTTAGACTCAGTCATTGCTTACATAGAAAGTGAAAACAAGAGCAGCCAAAGGTACTAGCTCTCTGTGGTTTTTGCGCAGGGTAACGCTGAAAGAAAAGAGGTCATATGACTACAACAAGAATGTTGGAGTGCCCTGGGGTTGAGGAGCCCATTCTATGATGCTTGTACATTTTCTGGCTGCAGATGTGCCTTAGGATGGCAAGGCAGAAAGATTTGTACCTCATCAGAAACCATGAAACGATGGCAAACTGCCTCATGACAGCCTTCTTGGTATAGGGAGAAGCCAGTGAAAAATGACCTTGTAGTTGCCCTTCATGAGCCTCCCATCCTTTCATGCTCCAGGAGGCCCATAAAGTATTCTGCCAAGATTAGCTGCCATTCAGGCCTTGCTTATGTGGCCTCTGTGGAAACACACAGGGTAGTCAGGTGCTGGCACACAGCTGTCCCTTATAGATGCAAGTCCACTGTCACATATGTGGTTTGTAAATATTTTGTCACTATCTGTGGCTAGTTCTTTCATTCTCTTAACAGTTGATTTTCAGAGCATGCATTTTTAGTTCTGATGGATTTCAATGTATACATTTTTTTTAGGGATCATGCATTTGGTATCATATCTAAGAACTCTTTACCCAAACCCAAGTTATAAAGTTCTCCTGTGTTTCTTCTTAGAGTGTTATATTTTGCATTGTTCATTGAGATCTATGTCCCATTTGGTGATTTTTAATACGTTATGAAGTTTCGTGTTGAGGCCCATTTTGTTTTGTTGTTGTTATTTAATATAGATGTCTAACTGTTCCAATACTACTTGTTGAAAAGAGTATTTTTCGGCCAGGCTTGGTGGTTCAGCCTTTAATCCCAGCACTTTGGGAGGCCGAGGCGACTGGATTGCCTGAGCCCGCGGGTTCGAGACCAGCCCGGGAAACTTGATGAGACCTGGTCTCTACAATAAAATAAAAAATTAGCCAGTCATGCTAGCACGCGCCTGTAGTTTCGGCTACTTGGAAGGCTGAGGCAGAAGGATTACCTGAGCCCAGCAGGTCAATGCTGGGGTGGCCATGAGCATGCCATTGCACTGCAGCCTGGGTGACAGAGTGAGACTCCAACCCAAAAAAGGTATTTTTCACTGAATTGCCTTTGTACCTTTTTCAAAAATCAATTGACTGTATTTGTGGGGGTCTGTTTCTGAACTCTGTTCTGTTGCATTAATCTATGGGTCTCTTTGCCATTGTCTAGATTATGGTGGCATGATAGAAAGTCTTAAAATCAGATAATGGAATTTCTTCATATTTATTATTTTTTTCAAGTTTTTTGACTATTCTGATTCCTTTTGCATTCCGTACACATTTTTTGAATCAACTTGTCTATATCTTCCAAAAACTTCTGCTGGGGTTTCGATTAGAATTGTGGTAAACCTATAGATCAATTTGAAGGGAACTGACATCTTTACTAAGTTGAGTCTTCCAATCCGTGAGCAAGGAATGTCTTTGTTTAGGTCCTCTTTGATGATTTCTTCAGCATTTCATAGTTTTTCAACATACAGAACCTATACATGTTTTGTTATATTTATTCTTAAGTATTTCATTTTCTGTGGAGATTCTGCAAATTATATTGTTGTTTAATTTTGGTTTATAATTGTTTATTGCCAATGTTGATTATTGTTTATTGACCTTCTATTGTATGGTTTGCTAAGCTCATTTATTCTAGGAGTTGATTTGTAGATTCCTGATATTTTCTACATAGACAATGGTGTCATTTATGAATAGGGACAGCTTCATTTCTTCCTTTCTAATCTGTATGACTCTCATTTCCTATGTATAAGTTTTTTTCCATTTTTTTCTTCTTTTTAAACATTTTGATTTTGTTCTTATTGTACTGATTAGGACTTCAATATTGGGTTGATGCATAAGTTCATATCATTTATTTCTGGCATGGCAACACTGCAGTGTTGGGGAGTTTGTTTATTGTTTGTCATTTGGAGTGACAATATTGTGCTTGTGGATATGCCTTGCATTTTGCAGATTTGAATAAAGTTAGTGCTATTTGTGTGCTAAAGAAGATGGAATGTCAAGTGCAAAAAAAAAGAACGCTTCCAACATATTCTTCTGTTTGAGCTTAACAGAGAAGTAAAGACAGCAGAGGTGGCTTGAAACATTTGTGCCATGTACAGGGAGAATGCTATCAGGGAAAACACAGCAAGAAAATGGTTTTGTTGTTTCAAAGAGTGCCACTTTGACCTGAGGGATTCTTCACATTCAAGAAGACCATCAGGCTTTGATAAAGACCGTTTAAATGCTTTAATCCACGATGATTCATCAGTCAACCTAAGACCTGGCAATTGTGATGAACTGTGACCGACCATCGTGCAGTATCTACGTTCCATGCACAACTGCAAACTTATGCATCAGCCCAATACTTTCCACTACAATGGTGAAAATAGACATCTTTGTTTCTTCCTGATTTTAAGGGGGAAAGCATTCAGGCTTTTGTATATTGTGTGGGTTTTTGTTGTTGTTGTTGTTTGTTTTTTGTAGAAGCCTTTTATTGGGTTGGGGAAATTCCATTCAATTCCTAATTTGATGAGACTTTTAAAAATCATTAGTGGATATCGATTCTTTTGAATGATTTTGCTACATCAATGATTTGATCATGTGGCTTTCTTCTTCAGATTATTAATTTACCGAATGTCTTGGTCTGTTTCTATGCCCCAAGCTGGATAACTCATAAATAATAGAAATTTGTTTTTCACAATTCTGGAATCTGGAAAGCCCAAGATCAAGGAACTAGCAGGCAGGTTCAGTGTTTGGTGAGAACCCAATCTCTGCTTTCAAGATAGTGTCTTTAACTCTGTGTCCTCTGGAGGGGACAAAATACTGTGTTTTCATGTGGCAGAAGGGCAGAAGGACAAAACCAATTTCTTCATGAGGGCTCCACCCTCACGATCTAATCACGTCCTAAAAGCCCAACTCTTTTATTTTTAATGAATTAATTAATTTGTTATAAAGATGTGGGGTACAATTGAGGGTTAGGTACACAAACATTGATCACACAGGTACCCTTGTTGATGAGGTATGCCCCTCCCTCCCCTAGCAGTTTCCCTCAACTGCCAGTCCCACCCCCTCCCCTGACAGTTTTCCACTACTGCCAATTACTTTCTTATAGCATAATTGTTCAAGGTTACCTTATGAGTGAGAACATATGGAACTCAGTTCTTTGCTTCTGTGATAAATCACTGAGTATGATCGACTCCAAATCCGTCCAAGTTGCAGCAAAGTCCATATATTTGTCCTTTACAATGAAAATTATAAAACACTGCTTAGAGAAATCCAAGAACACACAAACAAATGGAAAAATATTCCATGTTCATGGATAGGAAGAATCAACATTGTTAAGATGTCCATCCTATAAAGGCAATCTACAGATTCAAGGCAATACCCATGAAGCTACCAACATCATTCTTCTCAGACCTAGAAATGACAATACAGAAATTTATATGGAAACATAAACAACCACAAGTAGCAAAAACAATCCTTAGCAAAAAAAAAAAAAAAAAGGTGGGAGGTCTCACACTTCCAGACTTCAAACTTTACTATAAGGCTACAGTAATCAAAACAGCCTGGTACTGGTACAAGAACAGGCATATAGACCAATGGAACAGAATAGAGATTCCAGAAGCAAAGCCTCAATTCCTCAACCAAGTCATCTTTGACAAAGCCTCCAAAGCCCAAATCTTAACACTATTGCATTGGGGATTAAGTTTCACCAAGAACTTTGTAGAAGACACAAACATTTGAAACAGCACTGGATTACACTGATTGGATTTTGAATGTTGAACCAAACTTGCATTTATGATATTAAGTCCATTTGGTCATTGTGTATTATTATTTTTACATATTGGTTGTTCAATTTGATAAGTTTGTTGAAAATTTTTATGTCTGCGTTCATAAGGGACATTGGCCTGTAATTTTCTTTTATTTTTTTGCACTCTGTCTAGTTTATTAACAAGGTAATGCTGACATCATAAAATGAATTGGATATTATTTGTCCCATTTTTCTCCATGTGATTGATTCACTAAAAAAGAAAAAAACCTAATCATTTATTTTGTAGAATGCCCAGTGATATTGACTTGCTTGTATGATCTCTTATGTGATTTTTATTTATTTCTCTATTCCCATGTTTATAGATCTAGAAGCCTGACTAAATTCAGGCTTAATATTTTTGCCCAGAAAACCTAATAAGTGACACTGTGAATATTCTTCTGCATCACAACATGAGACACATTATACTTATTTGTCTCACTTTTAGTCATTCTGAAATTGATTAGTGGATTCAGATAGTATTAGTCTGATACTTCTATAATAGTCTTTATCAACCTTTTACCTAATGGTTTTAACATCCATTGATATTTATAATATCAGTTCTGTTATTTTATTAGGAATTGTAAAAGATGCTTTAATTTTTTTCACTCCTTTTGTATTTATTAACTTTCTTGAAGAACTTTCACAAACTTTGTGTGTGTTTGTTGGGACCTCTAGGAATCAGAAGCTGAGCAAATTTAGAAGTATAAGAGGTTTATTGAGAGGTAACACCTGTGAAGGATGAAAAAGGAAGGAATTCATATTGGACAGGGAGAACAAGGCCTCAGACCATAAATTTGACAAAGTCTTGCCCAACCTAGTGGGGAGCTGTAGAGTAAAGACAGTCTATTAGGGGATTCCCACATTGGCGAGAAATGGCCAGTCCCTAGTTCCTCTGCTGTGTTCAATCATTGTACCAGGACTACCTGGATAAGGGTGGTCTCAGCTGAAAAGTCAGTATGAATCCTATAGGTGCTAACAGCTGGAGGCTGTCCAATAACTGTATTTCTTACAATACAATGCCAAGTTCTTTCTTGAAGGAAGATCTAGGAACTGCAAGTCCATGGCTGTCACATTCTAAAATACAATTTGTAAATAAAAGGAATAATGAATTATTGATTCTTTTATGAATTAAAAAAAAATTTTTTTTTTTGAGTTGGAGTCTCACTCTGTCGCCTAGATTGGAGTGCAGTGGCCGCTCCCGGCCACTGCAGCCTCGACCTGCTGGGCTCTGGAGAGCCTTCCGCCTCAGCCTTCCAAGTAGCTGGAACTACAGGTGCGCACTACCACACCTGGCTAATTTTTTGATTTATTGTAGAGATGAGGTCTCACCAAGGTACCCAGGTGGGTCTCGAACCCGCGGGCTCAGGGAATCCATTCACCTCAGCCTCCCAAGGCACGGGATTACAGGCTGAGCCACAGAGCCCGGCTCTTTTATGAATTTTTAAAGTAATGAGTGGGCACCTTGGCATCTTCCAATGGTAGTTTTTTTTTTTTTAGTGTCAATGAGAACTCATGGATTTTGGGAATTTTGATGTATTTCAACTTACTGCAGTCATTTTTGGATGCATAAATTATTTTATGTTAGGCCGTAAGAGCTTCTCATGTTTGTTTCTATTTTTTTCTTTTTCTTTTGGAAAGTGACAAACATATACGAAAATGCAGAGAATAGTATAGTGAGTCACCATGTATGCATCACCCAGCTTAACAGTTATCAACTCTTGACCAATCTTTGGTCATCTAAACTTTTTTATACACTCTACTCTCATATTTTAAAGCAAATGTCAGACATCATGTAATCCTGAGTAATTTTGACATGGCCCATTATTCATGATAATGTCCTTGCTGTCTGCCATGACAAAATTTCCCATTCCTATCATACAATTCCTGCCCTGGAGCTGAATTCAGCTGTTTCCCCAAAGATCCCTAGTTTATTTTAGTGGAGGGTTTTTTTTTTTCCTTTCAGCTTTAAGCTACTACAGTACCAATTTTTACATTTATTTATTTTACATTTTGTTTCATGAAATCCCCCTTGAAGTTATTTTGATTACTAAAAATCATATTTTTCTTCAGTCTTTTCCTGAAATCCAAACTCATCAGAAATATATCTTAGCAAGAGATCCCAAGAGAAGTTGTTTTATTTTTACAGCAGAAAAATGAAAGAAACATTTCAAGAAACAGAAAACCCAAATCAAATTTGGCTTAAACACTGAATGCAGAGCTCACAAAACTGGAAATCTCAGAGGCAGGGAAGACTCAAAGCTGGTTGACTGAGCAGTTTAGCTTTGTTACCAAGGATCCACTTCACCAATTGCTTTCTATCCCTTTTGTTCTGTCATTTATGCTGTGTGTCTGTTTCTGAAACTTGTGTCTGTTTCTGAAACTGGCTTCTCTAAAGGGTCATGAGATAGGTTTTCTTCTTCATGTCCAGCTATTGCAGATAGTGCAATTCTGACCAGAATTTTGGGCATAAGTACTGAAATTCACTCTCATGGTCACACACCCACCTCTGAACCAATGATTATATCCAAGGAAACAGAATGTATGAAACTGCTTAAGCCAATTAGGTCCCTCTTGGGATACGGAGGAAGGAGCAGATTCATTCAAAGTATGAGCTGGGTGCAGGGCTAGATAAGAGCAAGAAAACCAAGAACATGTTAGGAAAGGGAAATTATGGAACACAAATGACACAGACAACCAACAAATACCCACTATGAAAACTACAAACTGTATCCTGGCTATTGGAAACAGGGCCTGAAGATTGTCATGTTGCAAATGTGACGTCATCTTATGTATTAATATTATGTCCTGCCTCCCTTGTAATCGGGTGGAGTCATGTAACTAGTTTTGCTGATGGATTGTGGGTGGAAGTGAGGTATGTGTCTCACTCTGTGGCAGTAAATTTGGAGGTAACATAAGCCCAAAGCTTGGGGTGCAGATCAGACATACGGAAAACAAGTGCTCTGGAAAGTTACCTGGACTTGCGGACTTGGGGTGAGGTAAACATTTTTGTATTTAGTCACTGGGATTTGGGTTTTTTTGCCACTGCACCATGACCTGGCTCATCCTGACTGATGAAACTGTCACATGCACTTTCAAGGCCATCTGCCTTCTGCCTTTCTTTCTGTCTACTGCCTGGGAAATGGATAACAATGGCTGGGGTTCCAGGAGACATCCAGGACCATGAGACTACTTTGAGAACAGAAGCTAGGGCTGAGAATGGCAGAAGACAATAACAAAGGGTAGCCTGGGTACCTTGGACTATCAGCTCTGGGATGCCTACCTTTGGACTACTTTTACATGCGTTTCATTCATTTTTAAGATGCATCATTTACGTATCGTTAAAGAAAAAAACACTACTAACCAAATTCATACAATACTTTCTTATTAATCAAACTCATACAACTTTCTTAATCGGGACTGTGATATTATTCTGATTTCAGAAATGTTAAGCTGTAGGGGGAAAAAAATGTGTCTAGGAATCAATTAAATATGTTAGAGGATTAACTCTTGTGTTTCTAAGCTATTGTTACTTTGTGTTTTCTGCTACGTTACACACAGCCTATTTTCTTCCTAACTGACACAGACTAGTTTTGGATTTTTCGGCCTATCTACGTTTTGGACTCGCAACTCCTTGAGGTTTAGTTCACTTTCATCAGGGAATTCTTGTTTTAAAAATCAACTTTATTGAAGAATAATTCACATGAAATAACTCGTTTTAGGTATGTTTTGATGAGTTTTGACAAACGCAGGCACCCATTTGACTTCCATCATGGCCGAGATATAAAACATCTCCATCACCTCTTGTGCCCATCCCAGTCAATTCTCCCCACCCTGGTCCTAGTGACCACTGATCTGCTTTCTGTCATGATAAGTTAGATTTGTCTTTCTAGAACTTTATATAAATGGAATCATACAATGTTTACTCTCTTTTGAGTCTGGCTTTTTTCACTTAGCATACTGTTTGAAACCAATCCATGTTGTTTTATGTATCAGTAGTTTGCTTCGTTTTATTTCTGAGTAGCATTTCATTATATGTGTGCACCATCATCTATTTATCCTTTCATAGGTGATAGATCTTTGAACTGTTTCCAGTTTTGGGCTGTTGTGAATAAAGGTACTGTGAATATTCATATGCATGGGGCGTCATTTTTGATTCCTCTGCAGTTACCAGCCAGTTCTGTCTTCTCTTGTACGCAGCCCTGGTTACAAATGACAAGAGCTAATCTTATAGCTCTTGCTACCTACCCCTACCTTTTGCCTACTGATAGTCGTTAGTTAAAGCTAAATCTGTCCTTAGTAGGAACTACCACCTTTAGCCCCGATGTTTCTCCTATTCCACTTTCTAGTGCTGATTATAAAAGGAAATATACTAGAATATGAGGGTGGAGGGCAATTGCCCAGGACACAGAAATAAGAGGAATAAATAGTCCAAGCTCCCAAACTAGCTCTCTTATTCTTTGAGAGGTAGTGGGAAAAGAACTCCAGCTTTGGGGCCAATCAGGTTCAAAATCTAAGAATGACCATTTATTAGTACAAGAATATGGGTACATTAACTTCACTGATCTTCATATTTTTCACCTGATAAATGAGTATAAAGTTCACTCTGCAGGGTGTGGAAATTAAAGGAACTTGTCCATTCAGCAAATGTGCTGAGAAACGACGTTTGCCAGGCTCTGTGCTAGGCTCTGGGAATACAGCAGTGAACAAAAGAGCAAAAGTGCCTGGCTTCATGGAGCATACAGTCTAGCCTAGAGAGACAGACAACAAAAGCAAAAGGGTTAAAAACCGATGTCATTTTAGATGGTGATAAGTGCTATGGAGAAAAACAGCCTGAAAGGGGGATAGAAAAGGCTGTATCTGTACCCCTTCTTGGCTGTGAGTTGGTTGAGACTAGGGATTGATCTTTCTCCTTTATATCAAGCACTTATGACAGTGTCAGTTGTATATTAAGTGTTGCATAAATGTTTCTTGAATGAAAAGTTATTAAATAAAAACCACTGTTGAAAAGTTTATCTCATGAAATCACTGTAATTCTGCTTACCTGGACACATTTGGGGCCAATCATGTTTCCAGACAGGCAATAATTATGTCAGCAAGAACGGTGCCCTTCCTTTCTCCTTGCCCAAGTATTCTATTCTTACCACTGTCACACGTATTTTTTTTTTCTTGGAAATCAGAATGCTTTTAACATACCTTCTAAATAATAATATATCCTTGCCTGTTTTTAAAAAAGAATTAACTACACACGATTTTCAGGCTCTTGCTGGATGAATAATGTAGAAAATAAATTTGACAAGTGGTTCGGTATGTCAATTTTTGTAATGAGCTTTGGTCTTCTACAGCGTGTGGAAAACTGGCATGTGTATGCTACAAATATTAAAATCAGGCTTCAGAACAGTATTCAGAGTCGAGTGACAGTGTGCTTGGCACAGGGTCACCTCAGATACACAAAATACAGCAGACCTTGCAGAGGATTGTGAATTTCTTCTTTGTGCTCTTGTACATATTTTATGTCAAACCCATATTATTTTATTAATCACTATCCCCATTCCTATTATTTAAAAAGGAAACTGAATATAAAAGGAATACGAAAAATTCACATGTATGATGGCTTGATAGGTCTAAATATTTATTAAGGTCCCTACAGTTTGGCAGACTGTGGGACCGACAAGCACATATACGACACAAGTCATCTGGAGAGCTGGAAAATGGCCTACTTACACCATGGCTGTTTGATGAACAAATTAGACAATATATGCAACAATGCTTTGTGACCTATCCCCTGTGTAATTACAAAGCTGAACGCCTGTGTCATCCACTCCACGCGCCATGAGGGCAGGGACTCTGTTCACTGCTTAATCTCCATCACCAGTCGAAAATGTGTGCTCAGTCAACATTTGGTTATAAATAAATATCTTGTTTTGGTGACTGATAATGATTTCACAGGAGAAAAATTATACAAGCAATTTGCTAGTCCTACAATTTCCTCAGGTTAAAATCTGAATTCCTGTCATTCAAGAATTACAGAATACAGTAGACAATTTACTTTCCTACCCCCAAATCCCATACATGCACCCTCTAGCCAAGCCACTCGAGGACGCTATCTCCTGACCTGTCAGTCAGTGTCCTCCTCTTTTCTCTGCCTCCAATCTTTTAAAACACCCCGCTCACATCCAGGTCTTCTTTTGATCTGTCCTCACATGTGTCTTTGGCTTCTCAGCCTGCTAATTTTAAAAAAGGTTTAAAATACTTTATTCATTTTTGCCTTTTCGACTCTAGGGATGGGCACAACCCTTTGAATATGATAAATATCCAATCAATATTTGACTGAATGATCTTCACATCACGAGCTTACCATTCCTGTAGCAATGAAGGTAAGCCAATTGCCTGAAACTCCTCCCTTGCCTCGTACTGAGGGGCAAGTATTGCCTTAATTTTTAAAAAAATGGCCGGACCCGGTGGCTCACGCCCGTCATCCCAGAACTTTGGGAGGCAGACACAGACAAGAGAATGGCTTGAGCCCAGGGGTTCGAGAGCAGCTTGGGCAACTTGGCAAGACCTGTCTCTACAATAAATCAAAAAACATTAGCCGGGTGTGGTGGCACACACCTGTAATCCATTGGGAGGCCGAAGGGAGAGGATAGCCTGAGCCCAGGGTCTGAGACCAGCCAAGGCAACTCGGTGCCAGCTCCTCTCTACAATAAATCAAAAAATTAGCCAGGCGCGGTGGCTCATGCCTGTCATCCTAGCACTTTGGGCGGCTGAGTCCAGGGGTTCAAGGTAAGTCTGGGCAACTGGGTGAGACATAAAAAAAGCATGAGCCGCGTGGGGGCGTGCGCCCTTGGGAGGCGGAAGGGAGAGGATGGCCTGAGCCCTGGGCTGGAGACCAGCCTGGGCAACTTGATGCGATCCCCTCTCCACAATAAATCAAAACCAGCTGGGTGCGGTGGCTCATGCCTGTCACCATAGCACTTTGGGGGGCCGAGGAGCGAGGGCTCAGGCAGTCCGGGGGTTCCAGACCAGCCCGGGCAGCTGGGCGAGCCTTAAAAAACCGAAAATGAGCCGGGCGTGGGGGCGCGCGCCCGTGACCCCGGCTCCCTGGAAGGCCGAGGCGGGAGGAGTTTGTCAGCGCCCCCCACCCCGTAGAGAGACCGGGACAGTCGCCCGGCGCCCCCCCCGAACCCGCGCCCCGGGCTCGGCGCGGCCGGCTCTCTCGCCCCGGAATCCTCCCCGAGGGCCTCCGCGCCCCCGGCCGCCTCCACGGCCCTCCGGGGCGCCAAGGCCCGGCGGGCCCGCACGCGCGCGCCCCAGGGGGGTCGGGGGTGGGCCGCGCGCAGGTGCGGGAAGGGCCGCCGAGCGCGGCGGGCGAGGCCGCGGGCTTCGCGAGGCACAGCCCCCTCCGACGTCCCGACGTCCCCACGTCCCCGGCCGACCGCCCCCCCGCACGCCCTGGCGCCTCGCGGAGACCTCGCACACCGGCCGGGGCCCGGGAAGTCGCGCGGCGCGGCGACTCGGGGCCGGAGCGCGTCGCCCGCGCCGGGGCCAAGGCGCGGGCACGCACGGATTCCGGGCTGCCGCCGGGACTCGCCCTGGCGCTGCGGGCTTCCCGTCACGGAAGCACAGGAATAGCGCAGGCGGGGTGGCAAGTCGCCCGCGTCCCCGCTTGTTCTTCCTTCGTTTCGGTTTTGGTTGTTCCGGGCGGGCGCCGGGAAAGGGCAGGCAGGAACTGGAGCGCCGCGGAACCCGCCCCCGGGGGCCCGGCTCCCCGGCGGGAGGGTGCGGGCGTCGCTCCCCAGCCGCTTCCGCAGGCCCGGCCCTCCCGCCGGGGTTTCCCCGCCGCCCGCCTTATTTGCATGGCGCGGCCCCTCCCCCGCGGCCATTGGCCGGCGCCAGGCCCCGCCCGCGCCCCGCCCCCCCGCGGCCGGGTTCCGTCCCCCGCGCCGCCTGGAGCCGCGGGCAGCGGGCGGACTGTTAAACCGCGGCGGCCGGGGCGGGCGCGGGCGCGCTCCGGAGGCGAGTCGGCGGCGCCCCGGGCGGGGGAGGCGGACGGGCGGGCGGCCGGCCGGAGACCGCCTCAGCGGCCCCCACCACGGCCGGGCCGAAGGGGCGGCGGCGGCGGCGGCGGGGACCGGGGCGCCCCAGCAGGCGAGTGAGCGGCCGGCGTCGCGGCGGCGGGACGAGGGGGTGGGTCTCCCCGTCGGGGCCGCGGCCGCGCGGGCGGGGAGAGCGGGGCGACCGCCGGGCGGGCACCGCGGGCCGGGCGAGCGGCGGCCGCCCCCCGCCCCGGGCCCTCCGGGCTGCGGACGTCGCGGCTCGGCGCGGGACCGCGCTCGGGGCAGGGGTCGGACGGCCGCCAGACGTAAACGGCCGAGCCCCACAGGCTTGGCCGGCGCGGAGGGGAAGGAAGGGGCGGGGCGGGGGGCGGCGCGGGGGCGGGCCCGGGCGCGGGTCACGTGGGCGGGGCGGGGCGGCCTTTTGTTTGGGCCGGCGCCTGCGCAGCGGGCGGGGCACGTGGTCCGCGGGCCCGCCCCCCGCCTCCGCGGCGCAGGCTCGCCGGGCGCGGGCGTGGCGGCGGCGGGGGCCGCCGGCGTGGGACGCGGCCCTGCGCGTGGCGGGCTTCGCGCTTGCTCTCGGGCAGGCGTCGGCGTGCGCTCGGGATGCGGGGCTCAGCCGGGCGGGCGCGGGAGCTCACGCCTGCCGGCCCAGCGCCCGGGGACTTGAGACCCGCCCGGCCGCGTCTCCGCCGTAGATCCGAAGGCGAGCCGGGCGTGGCGGCGGCGCCTGTGGCTCCGGCCGCGTGGAAGGCGGAGGCGGGAGGGTGGCCTGAGCCCGGCGGCGGCGGCCGCGCGCGTGCCCCTGCCCTGCAGCCGCGCGACCGGCGGCTCCGACCCGCCGAAAAGAATGAGCGGGGCAGGAAGCGCGCCTCGGTCCGCGCGGCTCGGGCTTCCCGGGCTGGGGCGGGCGAGGGCGGCCGTGCGGCACAAGCGCGCGGCGCCTGGGCGGGCAGGGCCCGGGCCGCGCGCGGGCTCCGGAAGCCGCAGAGGGCGGGGCGGGGCTGGACCCCCGCGGCCTGCGGGTCGGAGCCCGGGAGTTTTTTTTCTTTTTCTTTTTTAAAGCACGTTCCGACTTGGGTTCCCCGAAGGGAGGTGCGGTCCACGGGAGCCCGGCGAGCCCGGCGGGCTTCGGCTCCCTCTGGCCGGTCTGCTTCCCTTCGTGCGGGGTTGGGGTCAGCAGAAATGGTTTTGTTGGTTCGTTCGAGTCGGAGTCTCCCGGTCGCCGGGCTGGAGGGCAGGGCACGCTCGCAGCCTCCGCCCGCTGGGCTCGGGCCGCCTCCCGCCTCCGCCTTCCACGCAGCTGGAGCCACAGTCACGCGCCACCACGCCCGGCTTATGGGGGGGGTGATTTATGGGGGATGCCGGGTCTCCAGTGGCCCAGGCTGGTCTCGAACTTTGGGCCACCCTCTCGCCTCCGCCTCCCCGAGCGCTGGGATGACAGGCATGGGCCCCCGCACCCGGTTATTTTTTCTTCCTCTTTTCTTATTGTGGAGACGCGGTCTCGCCAGGTGACCGAGGCTGGTCTTGAACCCCGGGCTCAGGCCGTCCTCCCGCCTCCGCCTCCCCGGGCACTGGGGTGACCGGCGTGAGTTCGCGCGCCCGGGCCTGGGGCTGGCGTGTCGCCCCAAGCCTGCGGGACGCGCGCGAGGCTGCCGAGGCCGGCGGGCGCGTCCCGGGCGAGGACAGGGCGGCTGGGAGGGCCCGGCCTCGCGGGAAACCGGCGCCCCGCGTGGGGGCTCGAGCGGGGCCTTGGCCCCGGGCTGGGGCCGGGTCCCGCGCGACCCCCACCGGCGCCCGGACCGAGGATCGCCGAGCGCGACCCGACCGCGAAGCCAGTCTGGGGGATGTGGGTGATGGATTGCGCTGAACGAGGGGTGCTTGTCCTCAAGATCCGCCAGAACTCCTGCTTGCGACTCTCTCCGTTTCCACCTGTCTGTCCAGACCCGTGTCAACGCCTGCCACCATCTCGCCATTTTAGTCTGCCCAGATTGTTAGTACTTCTACTCCCCAACCTTTCTGGAGTAGTTTTTTTTGCGTGAAACTTCTCAGTCCGGGCCAGTTCTAGCCAATTGATTTTTTCCGTTGTTATCTTGTTTCATGGTCTGCTCCTTTTCAAGACACAGGGGCTCATTTTGTTAAATATCATTTATTATAAAATAATATTTGGAAAATGGAGATGAGTGCGGGCAAAAATAAAAATAATTTGTAATTCTCTTTAAATATATGTGTATATTTGTGTTTTTCTTACAATTGGGATCACATGGCATTTTCATTTAGCTTTAACTTAGAAACGTTCCTACACCATTAAATATTATTTGAAAAAATATTTTTAGTAGCTGCTAAACATTTCATCATGTACCGAAAATATTAAGTTTTTCCTATTGCAGATGTTTGAGATGATCCTAATGTTTTGCTAGCATAAATTTTACTTTAAAATTTTTTTTTACATATATCTTTGAAATTTCCACCCCTTAGATTTGCAGAAGAGGAAGTACTGAGTCAAGGAGTCTATTTTCGTTGTGTGTTGTGGTTTGTTATTTTTAAGGCTCCTTTTTTTTTTTTTAATATCACTGAGGTACTTTACCGAATGTTACATTGACTTACACTTATCTGGTGGTATGAGGTTACCTCCCGTAAAGTCTTTGTTGGTCATCCAGTATATTTTTAACCTTTAAAATGAAAAACAAATTGACTTTCACACTTAAATTTTTACGCTGTTTGTTTGTTTTCACTTTTGGCTGTGATGTATCTTTTTAAAAACTTACTGTAATGTGCCTGAGAGAAAGAAATGTTTTATATTTGACATGCTACAAATCACATAGTAGGTGTTCTGTAAATATTTGCCAGTTGGCTTTCAGTATTTACCATTTTTGTCTCTGGAAGGATAGGGAACTGTATCTTTTGCTTTCTGTCTTAGTTTACTAGAACAGTTGTTTGTAATACACTGTTGTGGATTCATTCCTTTCAGTACTTCTTGGTTCAAGTGGGTCTCAATGATCTTAACCACAGTTGTCTACTCAAAGGTCCATTAACTTCCCATTGCCCAACTGCTGCAGTATCTGAGATCTTTGATTTTGGTGTCATTTATCGTCATAACTTTTTTTCGAGTCAGGGTCTCACTGTGTTGCTCAACCTGAACTGCACTGGGACAGTCACAGCTACCAAAAAGCCGACCTCCTGGACTCAGGCGACCCTTTCTGCTCCACCTCATAGGAGCTGGGACTTTGAGCGTCTGCACTGTGCTTGGCTAGGTCCTTTTTGATTATTTTGTAGAGACAAGGTCTTGCTTTTTGTCCAGGCTAGTCTCGAACTCCTGGGCTCAAGTGATCCTCCTGACTTGGCCTCCCTAAAGGCTGGGATTACAGGCTGAGCCACCATGCCTAGCCTCATGATAATTTAGATTATTTCATTTCCTTTATCCATTCATTTTTCTTCTGTGGGATTAGCTTAAAGATTTCACTGTATCATTCGAGTTTCACTTGTAGCTTTCTCTGTGTTTGACAAAAAGATGCCTGCCATCTAAAACTCCTTTTATTATTTCGATTGGTTTTGATGGCCCACCTGTTATTGCCTGTAGCATCCTTTATGCCTTTTAACCTGCCACTTAAATCTTATATGTAATATATTATTCTTGTGTTCATGATGTTTCATCATGATTGCTTCAGTTATCTCTCCGCAGCCTTTTACCCTTGTCTAGACACTATTAGATGGTAGAAGGAGGTGAAAAGCTGCTTCCTTCAGATTTGTAATTGTGTTTAGGTCATTTACTGATTGAGCTCCTCAAGAAATAAACAGCAAGGAATGGGGCTGCTTGTAACGTAAGTGACAGCCAGTTGGCAATTAGCAACCAATTTTCTGACTTCAAACATACCATCTCATGTACATAAAATTGTTACTGTATTACAGTACCATAGTGTAACATTGTGGTAATATTGACCTTAAGCCATAAATACAATCTTAAATTACTACAGTATGCTCTATTTAGAAAGGCAAGGAAGGTGTGTCATTTCCAAGAGATTTCTGCCTTTTTTTTCTTTTGTATGTTGTCCTTTTATATGTTTTCACTGAATTCTTTATTCCCTAATCATGTGAGATAGACACCCAGTAAATGTTAATAAAAATGGCAATAGTATACTAGCCAGAGGAAAGCCTGTGATAAAAATCTGAAGACAGTTCATAATGGAAAATTGTAATACTTGATGTTATTTTTTACATTCTTAGAAACATTTCTGTGTAGATGTGAAAATTCATTATTTTGTATTGTGTATTATTTCCAGTCCAATAAACAATTCTCAAGATGTTGTTTTAGTGACTTAAATTTTTTTTATTTGAAAGTAGGTCATTAATTAGTGCTTAATCAATATGAAGTTAAATTGAAGCCAAAATGTATAGACTGAGCAAATGTTATAGTGTACTTTTAAATGCAGATTCTGGATCCAAGTTGGAATACACGGGGAAAAAAAATGACTCTTCATTTATATTCCTATGAGTCATACATTTGTATGAAAAATAATTCTGCTTGAAGTATGATCTGTTTGATGTGTTATGTGGCCACCCAAGTGGCTTTATCTTTAATTAAATTCCTTTAGTCTTCAAAGAGAATTCCTTTTTAGGCATGGTTTTCAAAGTGGACGAAGTTCTTACATCAAACTCCCTGAATACAGAGTACTCAGCTAGCCATATCCTGGTCATGCCAATTACTGCAGTGTTTGCTGTTGTAAACTGAGAATTCCCATAAAGTGGAATAAAGAAATCTTGGAAACACAGCACTGCATTTTGTATTCCTACCTTCCATTAATGCCTATGTTTTTGAGGAATAAAATTGTACCAGTGTGGTGTCATTCTCCTTATTTTTGTTTTTAGTTGGATTTTTCCTTCATGTTTTACAAGTCAGAAATTTTGAATCCTCTTACATTTTTGTAATAAATTTTTTAAAGGATTTCTCATATTTTGCTAAAAGATTTGTCTTTTTTCCCCTCGTTTTCTTGCTGTTAATAGCATGTGCTGCTGTCTGAACGACATTTAAATTGTAGGTATGGAAATAATTTAATATTTGACTCTACTTCAGGCTTCTCCCCTCTCTTAAGATATTGTTGGTAGGCTTTTTATTTTAGCTTAGGAATAAATCTGCCTTCTTTCTGAATCTTTTTTCCTTGTCGTTTTATTGTTCTGCATTTAAGAGAACTGGGATTATCTAGATTCCAATTAAGAGTAAATTTTAATGTTTAGGATAGATTTGGACAGGATTTTTCCATGGACTATATGGAATATAAATATGCGTTCTAGAATGTAAATCATAATCAAAATCTGGAGCCATATTTTAGGGAATAGCAATTTGGATTTGGTTTTTAATCTTTATTGTATAAGGAGGAAGTGTGGTTCTTATCTATTAATTAGAGCTCTGAAGGTAAACTAGATTAGCAATTTTTAAATTGCTCTGTAAAAGTTTGTAAAAACTTATTTGGAATATGTTATCTGACTCTTAATTTAGAAGGTCTGATTATTAGCTGTGAGGACCAACTCAGTAATTATTGACCTGGTAATTATCTCACTATGTACATGCGACTTTTGAGGGATGACAGCTTTGCTGTATTTCATGGTGTCCACAGGATCAGATTGCACTTAATACGAAATTTATAAATATGTGGGATTTCTAAATCTTCAAAATGCAAATTAAGCCACTCATGGAAACATTCTGGAGACAATAGGGCAAGGCCTTTTTTTTGGAGTACAGTAGTTCCCCTTACTTTTGAGGGATATATTCCAAGACCCCCAGTGATGCCTGAAACTTTGCATAGTACAATGCTATGTAGTTTCCTAAACATGCATATCTGTAATAAAGTTTATGTTAGTTTATGTAAATAAAGTTAAAGTTTATAGTAGAAGATTAACAATAACTAGTAATAAATAATACAATTATAACTATTCGTAAAAGTTATATGAATGCTCTCTCTTACGTGCGCATGCTCTCTTTCTTGCTCTCGCTCTCTTTTTCAAAATATCTTATTGTACTGTACTCAGCCTATTTTTGGACTGTGGTTGACCACAGGTAACTGAAACCATGGAAAGTCAAACCACAAATAAGGGGGTACTACAATGATACAGCTTCAGAACAGCCAATAGCAACTAATGCCTTCCTTAATTCACAGTGAATGTTCTTTGGATTAAATTGTAAACCAAAAATTGGAAGGTATGTTGCAGACTTATTACAATCCCCCCTTTGTTTTTACTGGATTAATTTGATTTAATTTATAATAATGAAATTTAATATAACCAAAAACAAAGGAAAAAATTGATTTTTTTGTAGTTTTAAAAAATGTTTATCATTTAAAGTAATAACCTGTGGCTTGTCTTACTGAAATTCTCTTTCTGGTATTTTTTTCTGAGACTTCTGAGAAAAATGGACATTTACTGAGCTCTAGATTGCTTACTAGAGAATTGCTTACTTGGTGGATTATCTGTAACAGTTTTATAACAGACTGGTTTCTTTAGGTCTTTGTTTTTTTCTTTGCTACCACAACAGTTCTGAGCTGCCGACGTGCTAAGGACTTTTGTTGTTGTTTAGTTAAGCTGAAATGTAAGTTCCAAATTCTCTTATAAAAACAATGAAATTCATATCCAAGAACTATAATTGATTCTTAGTTTATTTAGAACTGTTGCCTATTGGCCGGGTGTAGTGAGTGGCTCACACCTGCATTCCCAGCACTTTGGGAGGCAGAGACTAGAGGATTGCCAGGTTTAAGGCCAGCCTGGCAACTTGGTGAGACTTCATCTCTACAGTAAATAAAAAAATTAGCCGAGCGTGGTGGTTCTGGCTACGTGGAAGGCTGAGGCAGAAGGATCGCCAGAGCCCCGCAGGTCGCGACTGCTGTGGCCGTGAGCTTGCCACTGCACTTCCTCCAGAGCAACAAAGTGAGGCTCCGACTTAAAAAACAAAAACAAAAAATTGTTGCCTATTGGCAAAGAATAAAGATTATCTAGTTGCTGTCTTTGAGAGAGTGCTGATAATAGTTTCTTAACAGTTTTACGTGTTAAATCCTGCTGGGGGCAACCCCTTTGGGTTCCTTCCCACTGTGGGAGTTTTTCTGTGCTCCCAATAAATCTTGCCTCCCCCCCACCCAAAAAAGAAATCCTGTTAGGTTGATATTTTAGTCACTGTGTTGTGACACAAAGGAGTTTCATTTTTTCCCCAGGTTTTCCCTTCTAGGTTCTCTTAAGTTCTGTATCATCAGAATAAACTCTTTAAGAAAATGACCCTATTGCACTTGAATATCATGGGTATATGCAAACTAAATAATCATCAAAGATGATGGTGGTGATGGTAGTAATACAGTACGGTATTTTAGCAGCTAGAAAGACATTTCTTAGATTTAGTTAGTAGTTCTCCCCAGTTATGTGTATAATTAGAAATCTAGGTGTGGTGCAGTGGCATATGCCTGTAATCCTAGCACTTTGAAAGGCAGAGGCAGGAGAATTGCTTGAGAAGTTTGAGGTCACCCTGAGCAACATAGCAAGACCTTGTCTTTACAGATTATCAAAAAATTAGCCAGGTGTCATGGCACACACTTGCAGTTCCAGCTACTCAGGAGGCTAAGTACGATCACAAGAGCCCAAGAGGTTAAGGCTGTGGTGAACCATGATGGTGGCACTGTACTCCAGCCTGGGCAACAGAGTGAGAACCTGACTCAAAAAATAAAAAATAAAAATAAGCCTGAATAATTAGAAAGTGAATATTAATAGGAAGATCAATATACTTTTTAGAAAGCTATTTGAAAATTTACCGTCATATTCTTTCTGTACAGCCTAGAATACTATAGGTGCCTAAAATATTAAACAATATATTTGGCCAAAAAACTGGGGGACTAAAATAATGTAGCTCATAATTGCTTCCTGTTTACTTAGGAAGACCATATACTCATACTTTGTACTTATCAGTACAGTAGTTCCTAACTACATACGCCTACTGAGCACTTGAAATGTAGCTATTACCACATTAACACTGCACTAGATGTAAAATAAACACTGAATTTTGAAGACTTGGCACGCATACAGAAGAATGTATAACATCTCATCAAGATATTTTTATATTGATTACATGTTACATGATAATGTTTTGTATCTATGAGTTAAATGAAGTGGAAAGTAATTTTCCCTGTTTCGTTTTACTTTTTGAAATACGTCTAGCGGCAAATTTAAAATTATTTATGTAGCTCAATCATATTTTTATTGGACAATGACATTCTGTATTCACGTTTCCTCTTTTTGCCTTAAGACTCCTTTCACAATAAAAGATCTCATGATCCTCCTTCCTTGACATTTTAACATACTTTTATCATTTTTGATAATATTTATCAAATAAAATTTTTTTTACCAGGATTTATTGAGGAGAAAGAAAAGCTTGCACAGTGGGAGGAGATCTAAGGGGGTAGCCCAGAAATACGTATTAAGGGCCTGCTGCGTCCCAAAAACATAGAGTACAACGGTGAATGAAAACATACAGAGCTGCCTTTGTGCAGCTCTTCTTCTGGGAAAAGGTGTTGATAAGTAATTTTTAAGAACAAGTTTTAAATAAACTTATTTCTTACAATTATACTATTAGCGTATGTAATTTCATGTAATATAATTTGAATGTGCTGCTCTCTTTATCAAGTGGTAGTTTGCCATTTATCATGCTTGGTGGTATCTGAGCTTCCTGGATTTGTAGTTTTGTATCTGATGTTAATTTGGGGAAATTCTCAGTCATTATTATTTCAAATATTTTGTGTTTTTGTTTTGTTTTCTCTTAGTATTTGCATTGTATGTTATACCTTCTGTAGTTGTCTCACAGTTCTTGGATATTCTGTTCTTTTTTTCCTCCTCAGTATTTATTCTTCTTTCAGTTCTGAAGGTTTTCTTTGATATACTTTCTAGCTTGGATCTTCTTTCTTCAGCCACATCCAGTCTACAAATAAGCACATCAGAGGCATTTTTCATTTCCGTCCCAGTGTGTTTTATCTCTAGCATTTCTTTTTTATTGTTTCTTAGAATTTTCATCTCTTTGCTTGTATTACTCATCTATTGATGCATATTGTCTGTTTTTCCTTTAGAGCCTTTAGCATGTTGATCATAGTTGTTTTAAATTCCTGGTCTGATAATTGCAACATTCCTGCCATTTCTAAATTTAGTTCTAACACTTGGTCTATCTCTTCAAACTGTGTTTTTTGTCTTTTCATATGCCTTGTAATTTTGGGGGGGAAGCTAGACATGGTGTACTGAGTAAAAGAAACTCTAGTACATAGACTTTTAATAAGATATGAGGGTAGGGAAGATGTTGTATATTCTAGTGATTAGGCCTGATTTTTAGTGAGCCTGTGTCTCTCTGCTGTTAGGATTCACTAGTACCTATCAGTTTTTCCTTCCCTTAGGTGGGATAGGATGGCTAGAAGGGGTTGGAGCTGGGTATTTCTCTTCTTTTATGTGGACGGCTAGAGTAGGCTGGAGTTGGATGTGTCTTTAATTTATATACAACTTTTTTAAAGCAAGTCTTTTCAACAGATTTCTTAAAAAGTACTGTCATTGGTTACTTTGTTATCTTTATCTTTCTTGACCCTATGTAGTATTTTGACAGAACTGACAGTGGATACTTTATATAATTTAGAACACTTTGGAATTTTGACTTCATACACTTTGGGATTTCTTCCTACCTCACTGATGATTTTTTCAGTCTCCTTTTAGAGCTCATCCTCTTTTGTAGTTCTTCTTCCTTTGCTCAAATAAATGTGAGCCAATTCCTAGGTTTGTTCTTGGACTTTTTTCTCTTCTTTACTTATACCCTCTTTGTAGATAAACTCATCTAATCCCTTGGCTTTCAGTACTATTTATGTGCTAGTGACTCCCCCAAATAATATTTCTAACTATGACCTATGACCTCTTGCTTGAGCTCTAGACTTGCTTGGATAGCTACCTCCATGTGATTGGCTAATAGACACTTCAAACGTAACATGTCCCAAACAGAACTTTTTTTTCTCCTGCAACTTTCTGTTTCCCTAGTTCTGTCCCATTTCAGTAGATAGCACCACTGACCACCCAGTTGCTCAAGCCAAAACCCAAGAGTCATCCTTGATTCTTTTTTCCCTTAAGTTCTATAAAATCTTGGTCGTCAGAAGTGTTACTCACTACCCTGAAACACGTTCTGAATTCATTCATTTTTCTTCATTGCTGCTACTGTTTCACTAGTCCAAGGAACCACTACCATGTCTCATTTGGATTACTGCAGTAGCTTCCTAACTAGTCTCCCAGCTTCCATTTTTTGCTCCGTGAGCTGGAGTAACTTTTAAAAAATAAAAAATGTTAATCAGACGAAGTTCACCCTTCCCTAAATCTCTGGTGGTTTTTCTTGGTTTGTATAAAAAGTTCATAGTTTGGCCTCTACTCCCTCTCTAATCTTATTTCCAGTGACTCTTTTTCTAGCTCCTTATATTCTAGTTACATTTGCTATTTTTGTTCCATAAACACACTGAATGTATTCCTTCCTTAAAGCCTTCTGTTGTCTTTTTTGCTTGGAAGGAATACACTCCAAATTCTTGGTTAGCTTGTTATTGTCATTTCAGATCTCGGGACAGATGTCACCAATATGCCTTTCCTCATCTACAAATCTAAATGAACTACCTCACTGTGGTCATGCTCTGTACTCCTTAATGTTAGTGAAAACACCTATGAAACCCTTATTTACTTGATATTTTCTTATTTATTCTGTAGCTACTATTTGCTAGAATGTAAGCTCTGTATGAGTGGAAACCTTATTTGTTATGTTTCCTGCCACCTTTCTAGTACTAGGATAGTCTCTGTCACGTTGCTCACAAGTGTGTATTGACTGGATTGGTGACAGTTTGATTTTTGATTGAATATTTATTAAATGGAGATGAAGGATCTAGCTTCTGCCAAAAATAGATTGTTATTTTTATGATTGTCTTAATTTCCTGCTTAAAAAAAAAAAGTCAACTTCTATATCTCCATAATTTATGGATTTTTATTTAGTGTTATTTTTAGGAGATGAAATAGCTTTTCAGTTGCCATTCACAAGCACTTCTCTCTAGTAATATGTTGTGGTATGGATAGTCTTTATGCCCCAAATTAAAACCAGATGGCTTTACTTGTAGCTAGATATTCTCACTGTCTTGTCCGTAAGTTGGCTTTTGAAAGACTGGAGACACATTTAAGTGCTATAAAATAATTGTTATCATGTGAATATAGCTTCTGGGACTTATGGAGTTCATCTTGAGATCAGTTTACAGATTATGTATTATTCTTCCAGCATTCCTCCTTATACATTCTGCCTGTAACCAATTATCCATTATATGTATAAATGAAATAATACCCAATACATAATAAATAAAATTAAAAATTGTATAGTGGTGCATTAACCTGAATTATAAACTCAGTGACCTGCACATCTAATTTCTACTAACTCCTGAACACATATCTTCTGAATACATATGTCAGAGAATCCTAAACTGTTCTGTTTTAGATCATTTTTCTACAGTTTATTTAGTATTTATTTTAATTTTTAGAAATCCAGTTTGTCAATTTTTTTATGAATAATGCTTTTGGAGTCCTAGCTAAAAAAAACTTTCCCAAACTCAGTGTCACAAAGGTTTTCTGTTTTTTTCTAGGAGTTTTATAGTTTTAGGTTTTACATTTAGGTTTGAGATTTATTCTGATACACCTGACCATTTTTATAAAAGGTATGAAGTGTATATTAAGGTTCATTTCTTTGCATATGGATGGATGTTCAGTTATTCTAGAACTATTTGTTTAAGGAAAAAAATGAGTCTTTCTATGTTTAGTTGCTATTGCACTTTTGTAAAAAAGCAAATCAACTGGCCCTATGTGTGTGGATCTATTCCTGAGCTCTCCATTCTTTTTAATAATCTGTGTTGATCCTTTTGTCCATGCCCCATTGTTTTGGCTACTGTAAATTGATAGGTAGGGTGTGGTCCTTCAGCTTTGTTCTTTTCCAGATTTTTTTGGCTATTCTAGTTTCTTTGACTTCCATATGGATCTTTGATTCAGCTTGTTGATGTGAGCAAAACATCCTACCAAGATTGTGTTTAAACTTGTATATCAATTTGAGAAGAATTAACATAACCATATTGAATACTCTAATCCATGAGCATAGCGTTTTAAACTGTTTATTTGGATCACCTTGATTTTTTAAATTGGTGTTTTATGTTTTTCAGTATATAGACCATGCCCATTTTTTAAATTTATACTTAAGTATTTTTAGAGGTGTTAGAATAATTATCATTTTTAAAATTTCTATTTCCAATTTTTCATTTCTAGTATATAGAAATGTAAATGATTTTTGTATGTTGACCTTGTATATGCTGGGTTTATTAAATTCAGTTGCTCTAGGAGTGTTTTTGTAGATTCCTTGGGATTGTCTATCTAGAAAATCATGTCACCTGTAAATAAAGTTTTACTTTATTTATTTATTTATTTTTTTTTTTTTGAGTTGGAGTCTCACTCTGTCGTCCAGACTGGAGTGCAGTGACCGCTCCCAGCCACCACAGACTCAACCAGCTGGGCTCCGGCGATCCTTCCGCCCCAGCCTTCCGAGTATCCGGAATTACAGGCGTGCGCTACCACCCCCGGCTGATTTTTTTTTTTGATTTATTGTAGAGATGAGGTCTCGCTTCCCAGGTGGGTCTCGAACCCGCGGGCTCAGGCAATCCACTCACTTTGTAATCCCAAAGGCGCAGGATTACAGGCTGAGCCACCGAACCCGGCTAAAGTTTTACTTTCTAATCTTTATGCCTTTTTTTTTCTTTTCTTGCCCTATTCCACTAACTAGGACTTCCAGTATGATATTGAATTTGAATGGTGAGAACAGATATTTGCCTTATTCGCAATCTTAGGGCAAGAGCATTCAGTCTTTCATTATTAATCATGATATAATCTGTAGGCTTTTGTGTAGATGCTTTCTATCAGGTTAAGGAAATTCCCTCTTCCTAGTTTGCTTAGGGTTTTTTTTTCTCATCATGAATAGGTATTAAATTTTGTCAGATGCTTTTTCTGCGTTTATTGAGATCATGTGGTTTTTCTTCTTTAGTCTTTTGATGTGGCAGATTTCAGTGTTTGATTTATTTAATGTTGAACCGGTCCTGTATTCATGAACTAATCCATACTTGGACATATTATTATTTTTATATATTGCTATATTTACATTTATTTTTAAAATCGTAATTAAAGTAGGTGTTGTTACTACTTACGCCTACCAAAATCCTGAAATGCCTTTAAAAATCTTGGCCCATTGGTTTGTTTATTAATTTAGTCAACAAATACCTGACAGTTGATCTGTGCCAGGCATTATTCTAATGCTAGGAATTAGAACATTGAGTTCTTGCCCTTAGACTATATTCCTTCTTAGAATGTAATATAGTATCAGGTGGTGATAGTGCTGTTAATAATAAAGCAGTGTAAGGGAGTGGAGAATAATGAAGGGAGGGGCTGAAGCTATTCTAACTGTATTGTTCATAGAAGGACTCTGCTGAGGTGAAGTGAGGGAGCCAGCCATCTTGTTTGTAGAATATTGTTGCAAGCTGAGAGATTAGCAAGCACAAAATCACTGAGTCAGAGACGTTTGTGCTGTGTTTCAAGAAGAGGCCAAGGTTCTGGAGCATAGTAACCCATGGAAAGTCTTGTAGAAGGTGAAGTCGTCAGGGACCAGATAATTCAGGATTTTGTAGGCTATGGTAAGGACAACTTTGGTTTTTATTCTAATTATAGTGGCAGCCACTCATTTAATCACCAAGTCTTTATCAAGCATCTGCTATGTGTCACATACACTTTTTCACGTTGGGGATGCATGAGTTAACAAAACAGGCAACAATCCAAACCTTCTATAGAGCTTCAAAGTGTTAGTGATATGTGTCGTTTATGTGTTATGGAGGTGATCAGAAGTGGTAGTTTAGAATATCCCGTTGGGAAACTTTGTTATATACAATTATTGTATATTAAAATGATTTCAAATATTTGAATAATTAAAATTGGAATAAATGTCCCTTTACGCTAAACTGAACATAATTTAACCTTTTTTGTTTACAGGAGTCATATATATTTTTATGAGTTTCTTTTGGTTGCAAAGTAGAGAGACTTCTTTAGGCTAGGATTGTTTTATAAGAATGTACTTGGAAATGGAATACAAAAGAACTTCATGGAAATCCTAAAATAGGAGCTGTGGTATGTCTGGGCTTTTCAGAGGCTAGAGCTTGACAGCCTTTATGTCCAAAGTGTATTAGTTATTGCTGTATGATAAATTACCCCAAGATTCAGTGGCTTAAAACATTTATTATTTCATAAGTTCTGTGAGTCAGGAATCTAGGCTTGGCTTAGCTGGGTCTTCTAGAAAGCTCAAGGTCTCTCACAAGGCTGTACTCAAGGATTGTTTTAGCTATTTGTGGTTGTTTATGATTTCATATGAATTTCTGTATTGTTTTTTCAGTTCTGAGAAGAGTGCTGCTAGTAATTTAATGGGTATTGCATTAAATCTGTAGATTGCCTTGGGTAGGATGATAGATATCTTTAAAAAATATTTTTTTTTAATTTCTGGCCATTTTTCTTTTTTTTTCCTCTTTTAATTTTTATTTTAAAATTGTGGGGTACAATTCAGGGTTAGGTATACAAATAAATATTCATTGTGCAGGTACCCTTGTTGATGAGGTGTGCCCCCCCTCCCCAGGCAGATGTCAATCCCACCTCCCTGCCCCTCCTGCAGTTTCCCACTGTTGTGGTAGACATCTTAACAATGTTGATTCTTCCAATCCTTGAGCATGGAATATTTTTCCATTTGCTTGTGTCATGTTTGATTTCTTTGAGCAATGTTTTGTAGTTTTCATGTAAAGGTTTTTGACTTCTCTGGCTAAGAAGATGCTGTGGTATTACATTTATTTCATTTTATTTTTTGTGGCTATTGTGAATGGGATTGTGCTTTTTATTTGGTTCTCTGTTTGTTGGTGGTGTATAAGAATGCCACTATCTTTTGCACGTTGATTTTGTACCCTGAGACTTTGCCAAAGTCCTTTATCAGTGCAAGGCTTTTGATAGGTTCTCTTGACGCAAAGAGGGATAGCTTGACTTCCTCTTTCTCTAATATCCTTTTCTTGTCTGATTGCTCTAGCTAGGACTTCCAGCACTATGTTGAACAAGAGGGGTGAAAGTGGACAGCCTTGTCTTGTTCTGGTTTTCAGGGGAAATGCTTCTAATTTTTGTCCGTTAAGCAATATGTTGGCCATGGGTTTCTTGTAGATGGCTCTTATTATTTTGAGCTATGTTCCCTCTGTAACTAGATGTTCTAGGGTTTACATCAAAAAGGGATGCTTGATTTTATTGAAAGCTTTTTCTGCATCTAATGATATAATCATGTGATTTCTATTTTTACATCTGTTGATGTATTTTATTACATGTATGGTCTTGCAAATGTTGAACCATTCCTGCATCCCAGGAATGAAGCCTACTTGATCATGGTAGATGATTTTTGAGATGTGTTGCTGGAACCGATTTGCTAGAATCTTGTTGAGTATGTTTGCATCTATATTCATCAGGGATATTGGCCTGTAGTTCTCTTTCTTTGTTGAATCTTTCCCTGGTTTGGGTATCAGTGTGATGTTAGCTTCATAAAATGATCTGGGGAGAGTTCTGTCTTTCTCCATTGCTTGGAATACTTTCAATAGGATTGGTATCAGCTCCTCTTTGTATATTTTGTAGAACTCCGCTGGAAAGCCGTCTGGTCCAGGAACTTTTTTTGTGGGTAGTTTTCTTATGACAGAGTCTATTTCTTGGGTTATTAGTCTATTTAATGTCTCAATTTCTTCTTGTTTCAACCTGAGGAGGTTGTGTGATGTCAGAAAGTCCTCCATTTCATTTAGGTTATCAAGTTTGTTTCTATACAGGTATGCATAATAATCTCTGGTAATTTTTTGTATTTCTTCAGGGTCCATTGTGATTTGATCTCTTGCATTTCTGATTGTGTTTTGGGAGGGCTTTTTTTTTTCTTTTTGTTGGTCAATCTGGCTAAGGGTTCATCAATCTTGTTTATCCTTTCAAAGAACCAGCTTTTTGTTTCATTGATTTCTTTTCTTCTATGTCCTGTATTTGGACATTTACTTTGGTGACTGGATTCTTCTGATAAAGTTAGGGTTTGGGGGGTCTTGTCTTTCCAGCTCCTGTAGGTGATTTGTTAGACTTTTAACATGTGATCTTTGCATTTTCTTGATATGTGTTCATAAAGAAATGAATTTCCCTCTCAGTACTGATTTCATGATATTCCAGAGGTTTTGGTAAGATGTGTCTTTATTTTCATTTGTTTCCAGAAATCTTTTAATTTCTGCTTTGCTATCTGTGTTGACCCAGGAGTTGTTTAGCATCATGCTGTTTAGTGGAGTATTACAGTTTTAATGTCATTTTTTCCTTTCTTAAAATCTGCATACATTTTTTTGGCACCCTCTCTATTTGTGGTATGATTTTGTGTCTGTATTTTATTTTTATGGTACTTACTATATATATTCTGTTCTGTTCTTTTTTCTTTTTTAGTATTGTTTTTGAAGTCTCTTCATATTGATACTCTAAGTCATTCCTTTTTAACTGCAATATAGTATTCCATCATCTTATCCATTCTGTCATTGTCAGACACCTAGATTGTTTGGCTGTTACAGACTTTGATTTTTTTGTGCCTGTGTCAAATCACAAAACTAATCCTAATAGATGTGAGAAATCTTGTTTATCCACATCCTGGTAATAAGTGATATTTTCAGATTTAAAATATTTTTGTCAATTTGTTGTTTGGAAAACTGGGCTCTTGCTTTGATAATATCTATTCCCCTCACGATTAGTAT
Organism: Cephalopachus bancanus; assembly: GCA_027257055.1. Lineage (NCBI taxonomy): Eukaryota > Metazoa > Chordata > Mammalia > Primates > Tarsiidae > Cephalopachus > Cephalopachus bancanus. Next base: position 1,871,239 of record JAPVLO010000545.1, on the reverse strand, counting down.
GTTTAATGACCTTGGATGTCATCATCTGTTAAGTGCCTGACTGCTGTATCCTTTGCTCATTTGTAGTTCTTTTAGTTCTGTCTATATTCTGGATACTAACATTTGTATGTTACATATGTTGCAGATATTTTCGCCTAGTCTGTAGAGACAAGCTCTTGTTGTATTGCCCAGCCTGATCTCAAACTCCCTGGCCCAGGCATTCCTCCTGTCTTGGCTTCCCATAATGCCGGAATCACAGGCATGAGCCATCATGTCCAACCTATTTAGTATATTTTAGTTCTTGTTGAGGTTGTAAAGATTAAATTCAGAAACGAAAGAGTAATTTATTGTACTATATAAAGATAAGTAGCTGTTAATTTTTGGCTGAAAGTATCAGGTTGAGTCATATTTTCCAGTATGACTACCAGATTCTAGGTTGGAATTTTTTTTATTTTGATTCTCACCATTGTCAAAACATGGAATTCTAAGATATAATTACATCCACATATATTGCACTTATTGTGTCAGGTAGTGTGCAGCTTTAATTGGAATTTGGGATATTAGGCCCACAGAGTAAAACATAGCTCATACTTTGCTGAAATAATATTGAAAGTTGAAAGATGAAGAAGGAGTTTGATTCATTTCATGTTTTAATCAGAAGCATAAAAAATGTTGCCCTTGGTAAAAGTATAAGCATGAAACTGTTTTCTAGATATTTGATCATTTATTTTTATATTATTTTAGGTTTCCAGTAATTATCTACAGGAATCGCCATGACCCCAGCTCTGAGGGAAGCAACCACAAAGGGTATCTGCTTTTCATCTTTGCCAAGTACCATGGAGTCTGACAAGTTGTTATGTATGGAAAATCCAAGAACTGTAGATAAAAAGCTAAAGGGAGACACCTTTTCTCAGATGCTGGGATTTCCAACTCCCGAACCTACTCTTAATTCTAATTTTGTGAATTTAAAACATTTTGGCTCCCCTCAGTCTTTAAAACATTATCAGACAGTTCTTTTAATGAGTTCTAATTCTACATTAAATAAGTACAGTGAAAATTATAAACAAAAGAAATTAGGGGAGCCCAATTGCAGTAAACTGAGAAACATACTGTATAATGGCAGCAACATTCAGCTCAGTAAAATCTGTCATTCTCATTCTGAAGAGTTCATCAAAAAGGAACCGCTGTCAGATACCACAAGCCAGTGCATGAAAGATGTCCACGTTATTTTGGATTCAAATATAACCAGAGACACTAGTATAGATAAAGTACAACTGCCAAACTGTAAATGGTATCAAAAGAATGCACTTTTGGATAAAGTTACTGATGCTGACATTAAAACGACCTTGTTGCACTGTGCTCAAAAGAAATTTGGAACTGGCCACTCAGATGTGGCTGTAAGTTCTTCAGTTGCTGAAGAAGAGGAGGAAGTAAATGCTCGTTTACTTCATTGTGTAAGCAAACAGAAAATTTTACTCAGCCAGGCTAGAAGAACTCAGAAACACTTGCAGATGCTGTTGGCAAAGCATGTTGTTAAGCACTATGGTCAACAAATGAAATTTTCTATGAAACATCAACTCCCAAAAATGAAGACCTTTCATGAACCTATAACAATTTTGGGTAACAGTTTACCTAAATGCACTGAAATTAAGCCAAAAGTCAACATATTGACTGCAGAAAATAAATTGTGGGATGATACAAAAAATGGCTTTGCACAGTGTACAGCTGCAGAAATCCAAAGATTTGCACTATCTGCTACAGGGTTGTTGTCTCAGGTTGAAGAGGGTCTGGATTCCGATGCAACTGATAGCAGCTCTGATGACGATTTGGATGAATATACCATTAGAAAAAATGTGGCGGTGTAAGTGCAATATTATTATTAGAACTTTTTCTATTCCATAGATAGTAGCAATTATTTTAGTTTCAAAATATGTTAAAAGGAAATAGATTTTTCAAGATTTTAATGCCATAATCCTTAAGTTATAACGGTTTGGTGACTTTTAAAAAATTTTTGTTTGTTGAACTATTGTGTGTCAGTATGCTATTTAAAAATAAATTACTCAGCTGTTATATCTAGGAAAATCCATTCAGGAATAATAAAAATAATTAGCTGTAAGTAAGCACTTTTTTAATATTCTTAAGTAGAATAGGCTATGGACAAGGCTTAAATCTATGCTTAAGTGTTGTAGCCAATGTGTATAGCTAACTCAAAAAATTAAAATCTATGCATAGGGAGCCCTCGTTGACTTTGGGAATTTATCAGTTCAGAATATGTGTATGTTGACTTGCTGCCTTTTTTTCTTCAACTATTTATATGCTCATTGTAGTCACAACTTTTTGCTCTGGCCTTTACCAACTCAGTCAAGTTTTTGCTAGGTGAATATAAATAAAACCAAACTGTAATGTCAGCTATAAATATCTATTGTATGCTTATTATGTGCTAGACACTAAAAGCTATGAGCAACAAATTTACAACCTCCACTCTCTTAAGCATTTACTTGAGAAAAGGGTATCTTGATATTTTTTTTTAAAAGGCAGAGAAAAATAGTTGTAATTATCACACCATTCTAACACTCCATAACAGCTCTGTTCAATAGAAACTTCTGAGATTATGAAAATGTTCTATTTCTATGTTATCCAATAAGCACTGGCCTCATGTGGCTATTGAACACTTCAGATTTGACCAGTGATACTGAGGAACTGAGTTTTTCGTTTTATTTAATTTGGCTAAATTGTAATTGAAATGATCAGATCATAGTGCTTGATCTAGGTTTCAGGGAATCTGTTATTGTCCCAAATTGATGTGAATTACTAAGTGTATTCATGGTATTTTGGGAGAAAGAAGTCCATCACTTTTTCAAAATCTCAAAAATGAGTGAGAATTACTATAGAATTAGAAGCCAAACACATTAATTTTTACTAATTAATATAAGACCAGTATGCTGATTTTTATAGTGAGGAATGAAATATGCCATTCTAGTCTTTTGATGTTCTCATATCACTGCAATTGAAATTTGTTTGAATGTGGGAGCTATGATTGTTACTGGGCACAGATTATTTTTCTGGCTGGCATTGTGCCTAATTATTTCACATGTGATACCTCATGTAATTTTTTTCAACAATCCTGTAAGGTAGTTGTTGTTATCCTTCGGTACAGTCAGGTAACTTGCCTGTTGCCAAAACGCCAAATGAGTGGTGGAGCCAGTATTCTGCCCAAGAGTGTGACTCTTCAACGTGTGCTTGTTCTCTTGTAGCATGCTACTCTCTCAGCATTGTATCCTTGATACATATAGATACAAAAATTATTTTAGGCACATGTGCTCTGAAAGAAGTCCTGAAATTTATCAATTTGTATATTTATAATACTTTTAAAATCCTATAGTATAATAAAACATAGTAGGTAAATTTAGTAAATTATTTACCTTTTTGTTGTTTGGAAGAGGTAATGGACAGGTTTATCTTTTTAAAGCTAGAAACAGAAATTAAAAAATTTTATCTTCTCTATTTTGACCTATAAGGTTATTTTTATTAGTAGTCTCTCATTGATTTCCTATAGATAGTACTTAGTCTTCCTTACAATTTATTATTAAATCATGTTTTGTCCTATGTAGTTAACTAATATATCTATTAGGTTTAACCAACTCCTATTAAGGGTAGAAGCCACATATTATACTTTCTGTTAATTTTTTTAAGATGCCAAGTATATGATTGATTGGTCAAAACATTTTGTTTTAATATTTGTATTTGCTCCTTAAGTTTAGTGAGAGAACACTAAGATTAGACATTTGTATAAAACATACACAAATGGAGAAATTCAAACTATTGAACTGTTTTTGTTGTGTTTTGTTTTTAACAAAAAAGTATACCTCCTATTTCTTTTCTTGCCAATGCTGAGTTTATTGAGATAAATTGAAGTATGGTAGCCTGGAAAAAATTGGTTTCTGGTTTTGAGAAGTTTATTTCTCATACTACCTTTCTTTTTCCTACAATCAACTATAGGGGCTTCTGATATTGTAGGCATACATTTTAGGGAAGTAATTCTAAGAAATGTAATGTCAGTTCTTTAAGATTTGTTTCTAACCTCTTGCATTATTGATCTTTTACTATTATGATGCCTTGGTTGTTAAAGCCCATATCTATATTTCTAGAGGTCAAGCTTAAACTTTGTTCTAAGGTCAAGCTTATCTGAACTACACAAATCAATAACAAGAAATTTATGTAATTTAAAAAAATCTTTAATTTACTTTAATTTGACTTGATAATTATTTTGGTTTGTTGGGTGTTTGGTTTTTTTGGTGTATGTTTTTTAATATTTGAAATCTATTCAGCATTTCTTGATTTCGTACATCTTCTCATATATCACATTAGATTTTGTTTAGAATATCTTTACTAACACTAATAGAGTTCTTGTGGGAGAGATTTTACCTCAACATTTTATTAATTTTGAAGTTGATTGAATTTTAAGAACAAATAACACAACTTTTTATCTTTGGCATGAGTTTAAAAACAAATTCTATTTAAGTTGGATTATTTAGTTCTGTTAGCTATTGTTAAATTCATTTTTATATTGAAAATATTTATCTCAATAAGTTTGTTTTCATTCTTTTAAGTTTATTTTTGTTACTGCTCTATATTTGTGGAAACTTGTATTTCAAATCTGGATGAATATTTTTAGTTTGTAAAGTTCAGAATTAAACATTAAATGACAGAGAAAAAGATGCATTTTGTGTTTCTAAAGTTTTAAGTGGGTACTAACACAATTAAAGTTGTATCATCTCCATTGAATATGATGACTTCTCAACTTAAATCATAAGGCCTAGAGTGGCAAATACCAAAGTTGACTTAAACTTAATTTTAAGCAACTTGAAGCCTAGTGCTACTCTTTCTATTGTTGTTTACCTACAGCCTAGCATTGTCTTCTGTTGAATGGTTTTTTTGGTATTTGTTGAGTGAATGAATGAATATTTCTGTATTTATGTATGTATAAGGGGAGACCCCAAAAAACCTAAAATTGTCTTTTCTTTTTGGAGGGCAGACCCCTTGTAATACACTCAGAATTCGTTCCTTGGGAACAAACAGTAAACCAAAGTTTTTATCTGGAAGTTTTGAGAAGGTTGCTTGACTATTTGTGGAGGAAATTTCTCAAGGTATGGTAGAGAGGTGACTGGTTCTTCTCCCATGACAGTACACCTGCCCACACTGATTAGTAGTTTTTGACCAAAAACAGCATGACACCTGTGTCTTGCTCTCCCTATTTGGCTGGTCTCGCCCGAGCAATTATTTTTTGTTTCCCTAGTTGAAAAAAGTCTTCAAAGGGAAATGTTTTGCTTATGTGGAAGAGATGAAACAAAAAATGGCAGAAGCACTAAAAAAAATCACAATTGACAAGTTTAAAAATTATTTTGACCAATGGAAATAATCTCGATAGGTGTATTGCGTCAAACTTCAGTCGAAGTTTAAACATGTAAGAATAAATACACAATTTTTTCATAAATAAATTCCAGGGTTTTTTGGGTTTTTTTTGTTACCACCTTGTGGTTGCAAAAATAAAAAAATTGGAGTTGGTAATCTAAAATTTCTTCTTTCCATATATGGTTTTTTTCTTCTTTTGTGGTGGAGTTGCTTTATCTTGATGTTTTTTTCCTTTTGTTCCTTGGTTTCTTTTTTTCTTTTGAGTTGGAGTCTCACTCTGTCGCTCAGACTGGAGTGCAGTGGCTACTCCCGGCCATTGCAGCCTTGACCTGCTGGGCTCCGGCAATTCTTCCGCCTCAGCCTTCCAAGTAGCTGGAACTACAGGTGCGCGCTACCACACCCGGCTGATTTTGTGATTTATTGTAGAGATGAGGTCTCGCTGCCCAGGCGGGTCTCGAACCCGTGGGCTCAGGCAATCCACTCACCTCAGCCTCCCAAAGGCGCAGGATTACAGGCTGAGCCGCCGAGCCCAGCTATTCCTTTGTTTCTAATACCAAACTGGACACAGGCTGTATCTTGTACATCTTAGACCCTGCGTAAATGTGTGTTCAATGACTGAATGAATGAAATATGCCAAAATATGGACATTTGAAAGTAACAATTTTATCATAATATTTAACATTTGTTATTTTTTAATTGATAAGCAAAATGTAATGTATTTACTTTTAAAATTTTAGATTATATTACTCTTTGAATTTATAGCCCTGGTAGGAAAGACAGATTTCACTTTGATCAGGAAATTAGCTGTGAGGAATATACTTGTTTTAGTAAATTGGAAAGTACTCATGTTAATCATGACTATTACTATTGTTATTTAAAATATATATTTGACTTGACTCTTTACTTTCCTTCCAAAAATATAGGCACTAGAGTAATTCATAATTGTATTACTGATTGACTTTAATAACTTTTTGTTGGGAGGCTGTGTGTATTACACGTTTTTTTTAAAAAGTTGACAGTTTTCATTGGAAAGGATAATACTTTATTTTTTTACAGGTTTGAGATATTGTCCTTATACTGTAATATGAATTGAATGTTTTTCCCAATGTTTTATTCCTTTAGTGAAGGAGCCCAGGCTCTGAACATGCTTGTGTTACAGTCATGGCTTGCTTTGTGACGCTAAACAAGGTTACTCTTAACCTTTTAAAATCAGATTTCTCTTTCTTAAATGTACTTTAAAGATTTCTGGAGACCATTGGATAAAACATTAACTATAAAGTGCCAGTACATGATAAGGCAGCCATGAAAGGAAGCCTCATTAAGCGACTTACTATTATGGAAGACTTAAGCTTGATGTTGCTTGGGGAAACTGGAGGAACCAGTGTGAAATACATGATTCAGTGTTAACCCATTTGAGAGGCAAAGATCAGGTGGTGTTTTTACACCAAATCCTGTCAGCTGGAATGGCTGGTTCAAGTCGGTTGAAGGCTGCTACTGGCGGGGTTAATTCCCTGGTACTTTTGTTCTGCCCCTTGGATGTCAAAGTAGATTTCAGCAACAATAAAAATAAGCCCTTTACCAAAGAAATGCAAGTACTGGAAGTTGGAAGTCAGGCCTGTATGCAGCAAACTGGTTAAATGTGAGGGGATGCGGATCACTAACAAGCGTCCACTACACTTATATTATTTGTCATCTGATAGTAGAGCCTTAAATTCTAGCATTTCTTCTTATTTCCTGGGGAATGATGATCAGTGACTTTTGTCCAAGATGCATGCTGGGGAAGCACTCATAGTTTGACACAGGCGTGCTTTAATCCTCCAGGGTTGGAGAAAAGGAAGAAACATTGTCTTCTTCCAGGAAATCTGCCAGTTTCTTCCAAATCACACAACTGTTTCAAATACTGGGAGGAAAAAAAATCCCATTATTTTCCTAAATCAATCCTTATATATTCAAATTTTCTCTGAATTTTTGCTCAGATCTATAAATAGGCAGGCCTGATAAGGTAATTCTTTTCAGCAGATTTAGACACTTACCAAAACAAAAGGGGGAATGGTTGAAGTTTAGTAAGAGCTGTTGGGTAGCTCTTTCCAGATTGAAAAACAGAAAAGAATGAAGCAATTTTTTGCAGATTCACAGAAATTAATACTCATAGTTTTGTTCTTTTCTATTTGCTAATGGAAAGGAAAAAAGACAACAACAAAGGAAAAGTCAGGTGGTCTAGTATTTCCCTTTGAGGAACTGGATAAACAGAAGTAGTAACTCAGTATGAGATTCAAAGGATAGAGAGACTGATGCCATTTCATCAATAAATTGCAAACAAGAATACTTTATATTTGCATAATGTGGAGTTTACAAGTTGTTTTTACATGTATTTTGTTTTTTTTTCATTTCTGACATAGGTGGGAAAAGTTTGATTTTATTTGTTTTATTACTTGTAAGGAAGACAAAAAAATTTGAATGAAAAACAGTTCTAGAGAATTTGCAAATTATAGTTGAGTGAAGAACCTTTTCTATTTTGTGGAAGTGAAGGGAAGAAAAGGGCAGAAATTTTAAAATGCAATTGTAAAATGGATTAGCAGCTTAAAAAACATGGTAAAGGAATGTTTCATACTGTGGCATGTGGACATCTTTGAGGAAGTAATACTTCAGTTAAGCACATACATTTTATAAAGGTCATTTTTTCAAGTAATGTGGTTCTTAAAACACTGTATGTTTGCTAGATTTTCTCAGTGTTGTAAAGTTAGTTAATGGCAGAGCTAGGATTTTAGTCTAGATCTTCTAACTCCAAGTTTAGGCTATACTTCTCTATCTATAGATTTTAGCTGGCTCAGCCCAAAGTTAAATTGACTGAGACATTTTCAATGTCCAGATCACCAAAAGCAGAAAAAGTGTTTGTTTTGTTTATTTTATCTGGCAAAGGAAAATTAAGGTATTACTATAATATGAAGTTGAAGTTTTTTTAAATGAAAAAAGCATCAATTTGCTTATATATGTATAAATTTCTTTAAATATTGCTCTAAATTAATGAATCACAATCTGCTCTTCTTCACTCCGGCACGTATGAAGATGAAAAAAAAAAAAACTATTTTGATGTCCTTGATTCTCACAGGATGGGGAGAGGTGGTGAAACTCAACCTCTTGTACCATGTTACTTAGAACACTCTACACATGATTTTAATAAAATTGATCTTCTTTGAGATTGCTATATAATGTATCACTTAAAAGTTCTATATACTTTCATTTTAAAATAAGTTACCTTCATAGAAGAAACAAAATTGTAGTTATATTCTATATTGGGAAAGCAGAATAGTAAAGCTTCTTTATTTAAAGTTCAAGCGAACTGTAATTTTATTTCTCAGGAGAAAATGATCATTTTTGTTTTGACCAATCATGGCTAAGGAGAACGATGCCAGCAAGACGGCAAGCTAGCCAGGCTCCATTCCTCCACAAAAAACAAGAAATGGACATCTATCTATGAATGAAAAAGGTCTTGGGAGAACTCAAGGTTCAAGTAAGAACCTGCTGCAACAGAGTGGAGAGGAGAAAAAGGGAGGCCAGCTGCACAGCAAGGATAGCTGGGGAGATTAGCATGCCTGCAACATCTGGAGATGACTATGAACAAAGAAGGTGAGGGGCTGTCAGGCATATGGTGGGTGCCACCGTGGCCACCAGTTGCCTGCTCTGCGGACTGTCACCACCTTTTGCTCTAACCAACAGCTGTCACCACTGTGGAACCCTCAAAGAGGGAGGCGCGCCTCCCTACCAGCAGTAACCAAGAGGGAACTACTGTCGTGCTGCCCCAGGACTGGAGTTGCCACCTGCCCAACCCTGCGTGTGCCCCGGACGCCAGAGCTTCAGCTGCCCTGTCCACGCCCACACACCGCATCCTGGCTTCACGGCCACTCCATTCATGCCTCCATTCCATAATCTGGCCCTGTGGTCACACCATATCCTCACCTCTGACACCAGATCCGTTGCTGCTGTGAGCCGGCCTCACCCTGAGCCGTGTTACCTGGGTTGCTCTGCGTAGGCCTTTGTTGTAGATAGTAGCTTTGTTGCTATTATTTGAGTACCTCTCCCTCTGACGTGTGAGCCACCACTACCTGCACTAGCCCACTCCCTGGACACTGAAAGTTCTGTGGTGCCTCCTGTGCTTATGTCTCGGCAACCAGAACAATTGCCACTATAGGACAGTTCGTATCCTGGGCCCTAGAACTGTGGTTTCTTTACGTGTGTCCATGCTCCAGGTACTAGCTCTGCTGCCACACTCAGCAAGCCCACTCTCCAGACCCCAGAACAATTATAGCCCTCTGCATGCTGGTTCCTTGGACCTTGACCCTCTGACTACTTTGCAAGCAATTACGTCTTGTACACTGTTAACAACATGGGAGTGGGTACCTGCTCTCTGGACATGGGTGCCACCTCAGTCCCAGACCTACCATGTGTACCTGTACTCAAGATCACAACTTGAATGTTCCATGGATGCAGCATTTGAGATGCCAATGCCACCACCACTGCAAGTGCACCTACAAGTCAGATTCAGTGTCATAAGGGATGCTCTTAACCACAACTTTCCTGGTGGGAGAAAAAGAGACAGTGTGACCCCATTAGCCTTCCTGACAGAAACATCCAATAGCCATTGCTACCACCGCGGACAATGGTGACTGAGAATCCCTGCGATCTTTGCCAGTGACAGCATCAGTTGACAGAGCTGTACAGACATTGCACTGCTGTGCCTTTTGGAGCCAGAGCTGTTACACCTCACCCAGCTGGTGTCTCACTCCCACTGATAGGTAAAGGGCTTTCCCCCACTGAAACTAGTCCATAAAGTCTGAAAGAGGTGATTGCACCATCAAATATGCAGTCATTAATGCAAAGCAAAACAAAAACAAACAACATGAAAAGCCAAAGAATACCATTAAAGGAATGTAATAATTTTCCATTGATTGCAAAGACATAGGCAGTCTATGAATTTATCTGTCAAATAATTCAAAATATTTTAAGAAGTCTTAGAGGCAACTCAGCAAAATCAGGAAAGTAATACATGAGCAAAATGAGAAGTTTAGTAGAGATTTGAAATAATAAAAGAAGAACCAAGCTGGAATTCTGGAACGGAAAATAAAATGGAAAAACAAAAAGTGCAATAGAGAGCATCAACAGCAGAAATAATCAAGCACAGGAAAGAATCTGTGAACTCAAAGACAAGCTATTTGAAAATAGAGAAGAAAAACATGAAAAGGAATGAAGAAAGTGTATGTGATTTATGGGACACTTTCAAGAAAGCTAATGTATACCTTATAGCAATTGAAGAAGGAAAAGAAGAAAGGGATACAAAGTGTTTTTAAAGAAATAATGGCTGAAAATTTTACAAATTTGGGGAAAGATATGCACATTCAGGTAAAAGGTTAAAAGTCTCCAGTCATACTTGAACCAAATACTACACCAATGCATATTATACTCAAACTGTCAAAAATCACAGAGAGACACTTGGAAACGAGAAAATAAGCTTCTCATATACAAGGGAGCTCTCAAGAAGCCAAAAGCAAATTTCTAAGCAAGAGAGTGTGGGATGATGTATTTAAAAACAAAAAAGAAACCTGGCAGATAAAAATACTCTACCCAACAAAACTGGCCTTCAGGAAAGAACATGAAGGAGGGGTCATATTTTTCCCAGACGTTTATTACCATTAGATCTGCTATATAAGAAATGGCATAATGAGTTTTTTTAAATGAAAATAAGAATGCCAGCTGGTAACATGAAAACACATGAAGGTGTAAAACTGGTAAAATTAAGTAAATAGTCAATTAAGAATACTGTAGTGATAGTATATAAATGATGTATTTTTAATATGAAGATTAAAAGACAAAACTATTAAAAATAATAGCTATAATAATTTGTTATAAACATACAATACAAAAAGATGTAACTTGTGGTTTCAAACATAAAATAGGAGAGGGAGTAAAATGTAGAGTTGTTGTATGTGATTGAAGTTAAGTTATTGTCAGCTTAAAATAGACAGTTAGAAGATTTTTTTCAGAAACCTCTTGGTAACCACAGAGCAAAATCCTATAGTAGATACACAGAAGATGAAGAGAAAGGAATCAGAGCCTACCACTTCAGAAAATTAAATCAGAAAAGAGGACAGCAAGAAAGGAGCAAATCAACAAAGGCTCTACCATTAGAAGAAAACAAAAATCCAGAAAACAACACAATGGTGGTAGCAAACCCTTACCTATTATTACTTTGTGTCTAAATGGGTTAAATTATCCAATCTAAAGACATATAGTCAATGAATGGATTTAAAAAAAAAGACCCAGCTATAGCATTCTTAAGAGAAATCGCGTCTGTCATAAAGTCACACATTGACTGAAATTTGGGGAATGAAAAAGGGTATTCCACGCAAATGAAAACCAAAAGAAAGCAGAGGCAGTTACACTTATGTCAGTAAAAATAGACTTTAAATTAAAACTATAAAGATAAAAAGATCATTATATATTGAGTAAGGGGCCAGTTTCTCAAGAGGATATAAAATTATAAACATATGTAGCCAATATCTGAAAACCTAAATATATAAAAAAAAACAACACATAAATAGATCTAAAGGTAGTGATTAACAGATCTAGAGGGAGAGTTACTGCAATACAGTAACTGTAGAGGATCTCAATATTCCACTTTCAACAGTGGGCAAATCATCCAGACAGAAAATTTAAAAAAAGCATTGAACTGGAACTACACCTTAAATCAAATATACCCAACAGACGTGTGGAGGACATTTCATTCAACAGCAGAATGCACATTGTTTTCAATGCACCTCAAACTTTCTTCAGGATAGGTCATATGTTTAGTGCACAAAACAAATCTTAACAAACATAAGAACAAAATCATATCAAGTATCTTTTCCAAACAAAATGGTATGAAACTAGAAATCAGTAACAGGAGGAGTTTTGGAAAATTCACAAGTATGTGGAAGTTAAACAACATGCTCTTGAAAAGCCAATGGACCAGTGAATAAATTTAAAGGGAATTTTAGCAATATCTTCAGATAAATGAAAATGGAAACACAATGTACCAAAACTTATGGGATGCAGAAAAACAATTCTAAGAAGGAAGTTTATAGCAACAAATGTCTACGTTATAAAAGAATAATGTCCTCAAATAAATAGTGTTATACTTCAAGAAAGTAAAAAAAGAACATAAGCCCAAAGTTAGTACAAGAAAGGAAATAAAGACCAGATTAAAAGAGCAAAAGATACTAGACAAAAATCAGAAAAGATCAATGAAACTAAGAATTAGCTTTTTGAAAATATAAAATTGTCAAACCTTTAGTTACACTAAGAAATAAAAAGACAATCAGAAATGAAAGAGGAGACATTACAATTGTAATGGATATGAAGGATAATAAGAGACAATAATGATGGATATTTATATTGCAGCAAATTGAATATCTTAGAAGAAATGGATAAGTTTTAGATACATACAACCTAACAAGACTGATCATGAAGAAATAGAAAATCTGAATCAACTGATAGCAAGTAAAGAGACTGAAACAGTAATAAAAGTCGCTCATCAAAGAAAAGCCCAGGATCTTATGGCTTTACTGCTGAACTCCAACAAATGTTGAAAAACAATAACAATTGTCCTAAACACTTAAAAATAAAAAAGAGGAAGGAGTATTTTCAGTTTCATTTTATGAGACCAGTATTACCCTGATACCAAAGGCAGATAAAAGTACTACAAGAAAAAGAATACAGACCAATATCCTTGGTAAATATGCTTAATAAAATACTACAAAACGGAATTTAATAGAACAAAGGATCGTTCATATAATCAAGTGGAATTTATTTCTGGGAATGTAAAGATGGTTCAGCATATACAAATCAGTGAGTGGGATATGCCACATTTGCAGAATAAAGGACAAAACCCATTTTCTTATCTCAATATATGCAGAGGAGGCATTGACAGAATAAAACGACTCAACAAATTAGATATAGAAGGAATATACCTCAACATAACAGAGGTCATGTAAGATAAGCTCACAGGTAACATCCTATTCAGTGGTGAAAATTTGAAACCTTTTCCTCAAAAACTTAATCAATTCATGCTACTGTAAGAAAGTATTTTAGACTGGGAAATATATAAACAACAGAAATTTATTATTCACAGCTTTGGAGACTGGGAATTTCAAAGACAAAATGACAGCATACTCTTTCTAGTGAGGGTTTGTTCTCTGTTTCACAAGTGGCACCTTCTAGCTGTGTCCTTACATGGCAGAAAGGGTGAACAAACTCCCTGATGCCTCTTATAAGGACATTAATCCTACGATGAAAGTGGAACCTAATCATATTTTAAGGATCTCACATTTTAATACTATCACACTGGGAATAAGATTTTAACATGAATTTTGGGGAGGGTACAAACATTCAGACCACAGCAACCACTAGTCTGTTTAATGTAGTATTGGATTTCCTAGCTAGGGCAATTAGGCAAAATAAGTAAGTAAATACAAGAAAAAGTAAAAGGCATCTGGATATGGGAAAGGGAGTTAAATTATTTCTATTTGCAGATGCCGTAGTCTTACAGATAAAAAACTTTAGAGTCCATCAAAACACTGTTGGAAATAAAAAATTCTGTAAAGTTGCAGGATATGAAATAGTGTACAAAAATCAATAGAATTTTAATTCTCTAATACTAAACTGAAAAAGAAAATCCTATTTACGATGGTATAAAAAATAAAATACTTAGGAATAAATTTAACCAACGTTGTGAAATATCTGTACGTTAAAAATTATGAAAAAATTAAAGAAGACGTAAGTACAGTCATTCCCCTAAGTGTGGAACAAGATCCTAGGTATCTAACTAATGCAATCAGCTATATAATACTGAACCATAATAGTTTGTAATGCTTTCCACACAAATAATACATTAAAAAGCCAATAAATAAAAATACGTGAAATCTCGCAGTATAGTACTTTGAAAAGTACAGTAGTATAGTGCAACAGCTGGCATACAGGGGCTGGCATCGAGTGAACAGGCAAGAAGAGTTCCTGCCTGGAGGGAGGCAGGAGATGGTGGAGCTGAAGGGCCATCAGCAACAGAGGAGGAGGGCAAGCTGCGGTTTCACTAAGGCCTGATGTGGGTGGCACGGGTTCCGAGTCCTTGCTGGATTCAATTCTATCCACCCTCTTGGAAAAATGATTCCGTGATGTCTAGGAAGTAGCTCTTTTTTCCTCATAGATGACACGGTAGCACTGGATTGCATTCTGAATGGCTACTGTAACCTTCACGTATCATTCTACATTTGGGTCCTGTGCCTCAAAAACTAACTGCCTTCTCAAATAATGTGAAAGCGTGTTCACATCTTTGGAAATTTGCAACTTGAAGACTAGTATGGAGGGGACTTAACTGTAAATGTATAAATATACTGTGTTCATAGATTGGAGGAGTTAGTACTGTTAAAATATCCATATTACCCAGAGCGATCTACCGACCGAATATAATCCTTATCAAAATTTCATTGACATTTCCCATGGAAATAGGAAAAATAATCTGAAAATCTGTATAGAATGATAAAAGATCCTGAATAGCCAAAGTGATCTTAAGCAAAAAAGAACAAAGCTGGAGGCACCACATTATCTACTTCAATCCCATATCTCTGATAAGGGGTTTTCCAAAGTATACATGAAAGTCAAACAACTCTATAGTAAGAGGACAAATAACCCAATTAAATCACAAAAATTGCAAAGGACCTAAAGGAAAGACATACATAAAATGGCCGGCAGGTATACGAGAAAATGCTCAACATGGCTAATCATTTCAGCAATACTAATTAAGACTATAATGAGATATCACATCACACCTGTTAGAATAGGCTATTATAAGAAAGACAAAGAACAGGTGTTAAGAGGATGTAGAGAAAAGGAAGTCCTTGTATACTATTCGTGAAAATGAACTCATAAGTTAGTATAGCCATTATGGAAAATGTGAGAATGTTTCTTTAGAAATTTAAAGTAGAACTACAATATAATCTAGCAATGTATACAAATGAAATGAAATCAGTATGTCAATTTGATACCTTCAATCTCATGTTCATATTCATTTACAATAGTCAAGATATGGAATCAATCTAGTTATCCATAGATTGATGAGTGGATGGTATGTGTACAAGTATGTGTGTGTGTCAGTTAGACAGGAGGAATAAGTTCTGGAGAGCGATTGTTGGCATGGTGACTATATAGTTAATAATATATTGTATCTAGTCACCAACGTATGCCTCAACTTAAAATGTTAAAACTTTAAGATGGGTTTATTGAGACATAACTCAATGAATTTTAACTTGTGATATTTTCAGTGTTCTCACCATTAAAAAGTATAGAAAAGATAATAATAAAAAAGTACAAAAACAGTATTCACCTTAGACCACTGATATATCTTAGTATCAATGAGCAGCTGAGTTGAAGATTTTTTACGTTGATTAATCTGAAACACAATATAAATAAATCTTTACAGAAGTAGGAAAAAAAGTATGTGAGGTGATAGATATGAGCAGCTGAGTTGAAGATTTTTCACGTTGATTAATCTGAAACAATATAAATAAATCTTTACAGAAGTAGGAAAAAAAGTATGTGAGGTGATAGATATGCTAATCAATTGAATTCAATCATTTTACAATGGGTACATGCATGAAAATATCACATTCTATATCATAAGTATTTGAACCTTAATGAAGCTGAAAAAAATAATTTTTAAAAACATGAGTCTTAATTTTATTTCATTTTGAGTTGGAGTCTCACTCTGCCACCCGTGCTGGAGTGCAGTGGCGCACTCATAGCTACCACAGACTCAACCTGCTGGGCTTAGGCAATTCTTCTGCCTCAGCCTTTGAAGCAACTGCAACTACAGGCACATGCCACCACACCCGGCTAATTTTTTGATTTATTGTAGAGATGGCGTCTCAGTTGCCCAGGCTGGTCTCAAGCACATGGGCTCAGACAATCCTCTCACCTCGGCCTCCCAAAGTGCTGGGATTATAGGCATGAGCCACATGCCCATCCTGAGTCCTAATTTTAAACCTTCTTAGACAAATCCAGACACTGCAGATAGTGGTCTTATTATATAATTGATGTCATTAGCACTTTTAAAAAACAAAATAAATGTTCATGTCTATAAAGAAAAAAAAGCACAGCTCATGAAAATTTATTTGTATTTTCTTTTTTTTTTTTTTGAGTTGGAGTTTCACTCAGTTGCCCAGACTGGAGTGCAGTGGCCGCTCCTGGCCACTGCAGCCTCGACCTGCTGGGCTCCGGTGATCCTTCCACCTCAGCCTTCCGAATCACCGGAATTACAGGCATGCGCTACCACACCCGGCTAATTTTTATGATTTGTTGTAGAGATGAGGTCTCATCACGTTGCCCAGGTGGGTCTCGAACCCGCGGGCTCAGGCAATTCACTCACCTCGGCCTCCCAAAGTGCGGGAATACAGGCTGAGCCCCCGAGCCTGGCCTATTTGTATTTTCAATGTAACGTGTCTTGGATTTCAGAATGCATATTTTTAAAATCACATTTTAACATTTCTAATAGTGAGGTGTGCCTTATGATAGATATGAACAATTTATATTATTTCCTCACTCCAGGAAATTCTGTTATTAAATTGTTGGTATAACTTAAAATTGATGGCATCTTAGAATTGAGGAAATGCAACATTTCAAATTTAAGCATGTAAACATCAGGATTTTGTTAAGTCACATATTGTACAATGTATCATCATAATTGTTGAAAATATTTTTCACTTAATGCTTAGTGATAGTTTTAACAATGTATGTTGTTTGCTTTTTTATAACATTTAAGAATGCTAATTAGTTTGTATATTTGGCAAAGAGAGAGTAAGAGAACAGACTCAATTTGCCCATCTGATGTGTGAATTATTTTGAACTGATACTGAAAACTTCAGTTTAGGCATTTGACCCACTAGGTTCTGCCAGAGTGCTAGGCAGAATTATATAATACATTAAGATGTTTTTTTTTTTCTTTTTAAAAATTTTTTTCTTCACCATGCTTTGTTTTAATTATATTTTCTTCATTTATATATGTTTCCTTTTAGGAATCCTTTTAAGGTCCAGTCAGATTGTCCTTGGACATTCTAATCCAACCTTTTAACTGAGTTTCTCTTCATGCCAACATTTCCAGAATTCATAGCTGTTTGTTTATGTTTTGTTTTTGTTTTATGTTTATTTCATGAGTGTCTGTGCATGTGTGTGTGTGCCACTAGAGGATACAATATTAAAGTCATTAACTTGTACTCTCGCCGAGCTCGGTGGCTCAGCCTGTAATCCCACGCCTTGGGAGGCTGAGGTGAGTGGATTGCCTAAGCCCGCGGGTTCGAGACCCGCCTGGGCAACTTGGTGAGACCTCATCTCTACAATAAATAAAAAATCAGCCAGGCGTGGTAGCGCGTGCCTGTAGTTCCAGCTACTCTGAAAGCTGAGGCGGAAGGATCACTGGAGCCCAGCAGGTCGAGGCTGCGGTGGCCGGGAGCATCCACTGCACTCCAGTCTGGGCGACAGAGTGAGACTCCAACTCAAAAAAAAACCAAACTTGTACTCTCAAGTACAATGAACATTTTAAATAAGTGCTTGTTAATCTAAATGATCCTAATGGCATGACATATTTTTGAGAGATGGGTATATTAGTTAAAACATATTCTAAGCTCTTAGCAAGAATACCTCAACTTAAATATATAGAATTTATTTTTTTCTCATTTAACAGTTGAAAATGAGATACGCCTCACAGAGTAGAAGAGGAACCCATTGGCTTTGGTTGACTATCTCTGAAATAGGTGTCACTGTACCATTACTGGAGGCACTACTGTATTCTCACCCTGCTTTCTTTTGGTGCTACTCTGGCTCCAGGGGTACTCTATGTTAGGCTTGTGGTGTTTTTTTGCTAATAGAGTTCCCTCTGAAATATAGGCCTTAATTCTGTTTTCTTCTAGTCAGTAATATGTGAAAATACTACAGCCAAATATCTCACTTGGTCATAGTTGTTAGGCCTTCAGACTTGTTAAATTGCTAGTTATTTTCCTCAGTACCTCTCTCACAACCTAATAACTTTCTTAGTTTAATGGGTACTCTACTCCTGTTCTAACACAGCTTTAAAGTAAGCTGAAATTGAAATTGAATAGCAAGTAATTTAAATCTGCCAAAACAAAATTGATCACTCTTTAAAGGAACACTATAAAATCCACATATTCATAGTATGCATAGTACCCATAGAATACTTATATGCATGTGTATATGTATATATAACCAACTACCAGACATTTGTTTATATACATATATATGTTCAACTATTAGACATGCAAAGAAGGAGAAAAATCATCGATAGAAAC
The DNA here is from genome assembly GCA_027257055.1 of Cephalopachus bancanus. Taxonomy (NCBI): domain Eukaryota; kingdom Metazoa; phylum Chordata; class Mammalia; order Primates; family Tarsiidae; genus Cephalopachus; species Cephalopachus bancanus. The sequence goes on along the minus strand of JAPVLO010000545.1, from coordinate 1,852,463 downwards.
AGACTTAGAAATGACAGAGATGATAAGATTTATTGGCAAAAACCTTAAAATATCAGTTATACATATGCTCAAGTACTTAAAAGAAAAACACGAACATATAAAAGAATGTGAAGATATAATAAAAAACCATTGAACTTTCAGAGGTGAAAAATACAACACCTGAAATGAAAACTACTTCTCCAGTTTAACAGGAGAATAGATATTTGGAGGAAGCGGTCAATAATTAAAAATTACTGCTGACTTCTCACAAAAGATATTTGAGCCATAAAACAATGGAATGATATAGTTAAATTGGAAAGGAAATGAAAAAAAAAAGTCAACCTAAAATAATAAACACAGTAAAATGGTAAAATGAAATGGCATTTTCAGATAAGCAGAACCAGAGGAAAGCTGTCAGTATATATACACTAGATAAATTTTAAAAGATCTTCAGGCTAAATAAATCATACTAGGTGAAAACTCAGATCTTCACAAAGAAAAGAAATGATAAGAAGTAGTAAATATGTGGGTCTGGAATATGTAGAAATTAAACACACATTTCCAAAAGTCATAAGAGAAACTATAAAATGTTTTAAACTGAATGATATTAAAAATGCAACATGTCAAAATTTGTGAATTGCAGCTACTAAATTATGGAAGCAGTGCCAATAGAAGCACTTATGGGTATAAATGCCTATATTAGAATAGAAGAATGGTGTGAAGTCTATGGTCTGCATCTCCCACTTAAGCTATAAAAACAATAGCAAATTAAACCCAAAGCAAGTAGAAGGAAAAAATGGTAATGAAGAATGGAAAAATCAATAAAATACAAAACATAAAAGCAATGGAGAAAATTGTGAACTTGTAGCTAGATTGATTAGGAAAAAAATTACTAATAGCTGGAAAGTAATAAAACCATCCCTATAGATGTCATAAGCATTAATAGGATAATCAGGGAATACAGTCAGTCCTTGTATCCATAGGTTCTGCAGGCTCAGATTCAACCAGCTGTGAATGGAAATATATGAAAACACTAATAAAAAATAATACAACAGTAAAAATTAATACAAACTTTAAGAATATCATATAATAACTATATAACATTTGCATTGTTTTTGGCATAGTAATGAAAGTATATAGGATAATGTGTGTAGCTTATATGCAAATATCCCATTTTATATAAAGTGTTTGACCATCCATGGATTTTTGGTATCCTCCTGTGGTCTTGAAGCCCATCCCCCATGGATACTCAGAGATTAGTGTATTATGAACAACTGTATGCCAATAAACTAAACAGCTTCAATAGGCTAATTGTTTGAAAGACACAACTTATCAAAACCAACACAGGAGAAATAGAAAACCTAAAAGACCTTATATCAATTAGAAAAATTGAATTAATAATTAGAAAGTGAAGATAGGCATCAAAATGACTGATTAGACACAGGTAGTATGTGCCTGCCTCCTTCATGCAGTGGGACCAGAATAATAAGTAGATGCATTTCGAACAGTTTATTTAAGAGAGAATACCATGATTCACCAGAAAAGAGATGGGAAGCACCAGATGTAAGTATAAGGAGAGGGTTTGAGGCAGCTTACCCAGTTAGGAACCAAATGCAAGCTGGGAAAGCCTTCTTGCCATGGGAAACCAGTAAGAGAGGAATCTTCAGATCCCCAAAATGAACTATTATCTTGGCTACAGGAGACCACCTCAGCCTACTAGGGCTTCAGGCCTAACATACAGAGCTGCCGAAAGATTTCAGAGAAACATTGCTCCAGACAGGGAACTCACACAGAATCCCACTGGCAGCCAAGCCTGGAACAGCCTCAGCTGGGAGCCATTTTGAGAGCCTAGACACTGGGGATCTATAGACACAGCTGCAGCTGCTGTGCAGGTACAAGGAGGAGGAGGGGAGAATGAGTGCTCACATGCACCCCTGGGGGGGGGTACATGCTAACCTGCTCTGGGCAGCTGTTGAGACTGAGATATGAGCATACTGCATGCTCCACAGCTCCTTGTCCATGCTGCCTGCCTACAGGGGACCTGCCCACTGGTTGCAGGCCCAAGGCACCATTTTGAGAGTTTAATGCTGGGCCGTGCCTGTGTTTGGGCTGAGTTCAAGGTGACATGGCTGTAGCCCCAACCCAGTAAAGGATGGACAGGGAAATCGGGCTGTCCTGTGCAGACCTAGTATACCAACTTTCTGCTACAGCTTGCTGTGAGACCAAGACTTGAGTGGACTGCACTCCCCACAGCTTCTTGCCCATACTGCCTGCCTGATAGAGGCCCTACTCTCTCAGATTACCGTCCCACAGCTGGTGCCATTTTGAGAGTTTAATGCTGGGCTTTGCCCTACTCCTGGGCTGAGTTCTAGGTGACACAGCTGTAGCTTCCACCCAGCTGTCGAAGTGGGAGGACCATGCTCTCCTAGGCACATGCAGGACGTTACCCACCAATCTGTTATGGGTGGCTGTGGGGCTGGGGACCAGCCCACCCAACCGTTTCATCTTCTGGCAACAGCAACGCAGACTGCTGAGGTCCCAGTGGCTTGCTCCACCACCACTTCTGCCATCACTCATATCATACCAGCTGCGCAGGGGTCTGAAAACCCACCTACACACCAGAAGTACTGCTGCCACAACTGGCTTCTAAGCAAGCCACCTGGGGGCCCAAGAATAAGACCGCAGGGCCCACTAACACCAGAGCTGGTGTAAGTTGCTGCTCTGGTGCCTGAAAGTAGGAACTCACCTCACTACTGCCACAACTGAGGCCTAAAGGCAGGCTCAGATGACATCCAGCTCAACTCCACAATCTCAACTAGTAACTGTACCCTAAGTCACCAAGGAGATGACGGAGACTGTTGACCCTGTATACTGCCAAAGAAGTCATACAAAAAGCACACTATCACAGGCACCCAAAATCAAAGACAGATCATCTCAATCAACAATTTACATATAGCTGCAGAGAAAAATTCTCCTCTACAAAAGCAATTTCAAATAATTGGAACAAGTGACTTCTATACCAGATGCACAGAAGGATACAGAAAACATGACAAAGCCGGGAAATATGACTCCACCAAAGGACCACAATTGTCCAGCATCAGCTCCCAATAAAAAACAAAATACCATTGAAAAAACTCACAATATCTTAAGTTCAATGAGTTGTGAGAGAAAACAGAAAACCAATACAAATAAATCAGAACATTAATTAAGAATGAAACAGAAACACATGAAGGAGATATCTGAAAAAATAAAAAACAAGCAGAAATTCTGGAGCTAAAAGATCCATTGAAGGAAATACAAAATATATTCAAAAGCTTCAATAATAGAATAGACCTAACAGAAAGAATCTCAGAACTTGAAGACAAGTCTTTTGAAATAATCCAGTCAGACAAAAATAAGAGGGAAAAAAACAAACTAAAAACTAAGAAGAATGAGCGAAGCCAGCAAGACATCTGGGACTACATATAGCAACTGAAGTTATGAATTATTGGTATTCCTAAGTGGTAAGAAAGATGAAAACGTTTAGAAAATATATTTAAGAAAATAGTTGAGAAGATGTCTCAACTCTATAATGAAATTTGGAAATCCAGATACAGGAGGTCTAGTGATCCCTAGAAAAAGACATTGCAAAGGACTCATCACAGTGTATTATACTTGGAATGTCTAAAGTCGAAGTGAAAAAAATTTAGCAAGAGAAAGGCATCTGGTCACCTATAAAGGAAACAAGGGTAGAAGAAGATACTCACACTAGCCATAGACTTTTCAGCAGAAAACAATAGGATGGTATTTTCATAGTGCTGAAAGAAAAAATTATCAGCCAAGAATTTTATATCCTGCCAAAGACAAGCTTTATAAATTAAGGAGAAATAAAGTCCTTTTTAGATACACAATTGCTGAAGAAATTTGTTACTAGATTGACCCTATAGGAACTGCTTGAAGGAGTATTAGACATGGAAATGAAAGGTTGATATTCACCATCATGTAAACACATGGAAATCTAAAACAATTCATTTGAAACAGCCACTTAAAGGAAGAATAAAAAGATATCAAATGGCAGCGTGACAGAATTTCATCAAACCACAAAAACCAAAAGAATTAAAAAAAAAACAGGATTCATTAAGCAACTTGAAAACAACAATATGACAGGAACAAAGCCTCACATACCATTATTAACCTTGAATATAAATGCACTAAATGCTCCACTTAAAAGATACAGCTTGACGAAATAAATTAGAAAATATGATCCAACTATATGCTGCCTACAGGAAACTCACCTTACCCATAAAGACACATATAAGCTTAAAGTAAAAGGGTGGAAGAAGATACTCTATGCAAATGGAAACCAAAAGCAGGTAGGAGTAGCTATGCTAAAATCAGATAAAATAGACTTTAAAAACCAGTAGTAAAAGACAAAGTAGGTCATTATATAATGATAACTGGAGCAATTCAGCAAGATAATATAAGAATTTTAATTATATGTGCACCTTACATTGGAGCACCCCAATTCACAAAACAAATATTACTACACCTAAAGGAAGGAGAGGGACAGCAATACAATACTAGTGGGAACTTTTGTACCCCACTCACTTCGCTAGAAAGATCATCAAGACAGAAAATGCCTACATCAAACAAATAGAAAGATCACAAATTAACAACCTAACATCACACCTCAAGGAACTAGAAAACAAAAGCAAACCAAACTCAAAGTTAGCAGAATAAAATAAATATGAAAGCCCAGAGAGGAACTAAATTAAATAGAGACAAAAAAAATTACAAGGGGTCATTGAAACAAAAAGTCGGTTCTTTGAAAAGATAAACAAAATTGATAAACTAGCTAAACTAACCAAGAAAAGAAGAGAGACAGACCAAATAAACACAATCAGAAAGTTAAAATGAGACATCACAACTGATACCACAGAAATACAAAAAATCATACTATTATGTACAACTATGTGTTCACCAACTAAAGCACTTAGAGGAAGTGGGTAAATTTTTGGAACACACAACCTCCTTAGATTGAACCAGAGAGAAATAGAACTTCTGAACAGACCATTAATGTGTGGTGAAACTGAATCAGTAACAACAACAAAAAAACCTTCCTCCCAAAAAACCCACAACCAGATAGATTCACAACTGAGTTCTACCAGACATTCAAAGAAAAATACCAATCCCCCTGAAACTATTCTGAAAAAATTAAAGAGGGGAGAATTCTTAAGTCATGGTTTGAGGACAGTATCATACTGAATCCAAACTCAGACAAGGACATAGCATAAAAAGAAAACTGCAAATCAATACTTCTGGTGAACATGGATGTAAATATTCTTAACAAAAATATTAGCAAATTGAATCCAACAGCACATGAAAACTATAATATACCATATAATCAGGAGTGATTTATCCCAGGGATGCATGGATGATTCAACATACACAAGTCAGTAAGTGTGATATTTCACATAAACAGAATTAAGGGTAAAAATCATATGATCATCTCAACAGATGCAGAAAAAGCACGAGATTAAATACAACGTCACTTCATGATAAAAAATTCTCCATAAACTAAGTATAGAAAATAATACCTCAGCATAATAAAGACTATATATAACAAAACCACAGCCAACATCATAATTAATGCAGAAAAGTTAAAAACATCCCTTTACAAACTGGAAGAAGACAAAGATGTTATCTTACCCAACATAGTACTGGAAGTTCTCACCAGAACAATAGGCTAGAGAAGAAATTTAAAGGTCTCCAAATTGAAAAAGAGGAAATCAAATTCCTCCTCTTCTTTGATTATATAAATTTATATCTGGAAAACCCCAAAGACTCTACCAAAAACTCTTAAATTTAGTAAATGAATTTGGTTAAATTTCAGGATATAAATTAATGTGCAGAAATTAGTACCATTTCTATCCATCAATAACAATCTAGCTAAGAACCAAATCAAAAAGGCAATCCCATTTACAATAGTCACCAACATTAAAATTCATGTGACTATATTTAACCAGGGACATGAACAATCTCTAACGAGGACTACAACACACTGATAAAAGAAATAATAGGCTGGGGTGCAGTGGCTCACGCCCGTAATCTCAGTACTTTTGGAGGCCAAGGTGAGAGAACTGCCTGAGCCCAGGAATTCAAGACTAGCCTGGGCAACATAGCAAAACCCCGCCTCTACAGAAAAATAAAAAAAAATTAGTCATGGTGGCATGTGCCTATAGTCCTAGCTACTCCGTAGGCTGAGGTGGAAGGATCTTCTGAGCCCAGGAGATCGAGGCTGCAGTAAGCCATGACCATGCCATTGCATTCCAGCCTTGGGCAATAGAGTGAGACTCCAATTCAAAAAAAACAAAAAAGAAGAGGGGAGGGAAATAAATTATAAATGATACAAGCAAATGGAAGAACATCCAATTCTCATGGATTAGAAGAATTGATATCAATAAAATGACTGAACTGCTAAAAGTAATCAGCAGATTCAAGGCAAGCTATACCAAATTACCAGACCCATTTTTCACAGAGTTAGAATAAACAATTCTAAAATTCACATGGAACTAAAAAAGAGCCCAAATAAAGCAGTCCTGAGCAAAAGGAACAGAACTTGAGGCTTCACATTACCTCACCTTAAATTACCCTACAAAGAACAGCATGGTACTGGTGTAAAAATAGACACATAATGAAATATTCAACAAAAATACACACTGGAGAAATGGCACACTATTCAGTACATGGTGCTGGGAAAATTGAATGGCCAAATGCAGAAGAATGAAATGATTCATAACCTCCCATTATATACAAAAATTAACTCGATGGTAAAGACCTAAATAGAAGATTGGAAATTATAAAAATCCTAAAAGAAAAACTCTTTTGGACATTGGCCTAGCCAAGAATTTATGGTTAAGTTCTCAAAAGCAAACACAACAAAAACAAAAATAGAAAGATGGGACTTAATTAAACTAACAGGCTTCTGCACAGCAAAAGAAACAACCAAGAGAGTAAAAAGACAATCTACAAAATGGGGGGAAAAATATAAACTAAGCATCCAACAAAGCGTTAGTATCCAGAATCTACAAGGAACTCAAACAACTGACAAGAAAAGCATAACCCCACTAAAAAGTGGGCAAATGATATGAACAGACATTTTTCAAAAGAAGACACACACGTGACCCACAGACAAAGGAATACACTACCTTTCTGAGGAGTGACTGGTCTCTCTCACTGTTCAGATATCTCCACTCAGAGATGTCTTTGCCCTGTCTTGACCAGAGATAGGAGCCCCACCTTATGGTCAGTAGGCTGTGGACTTTGATCACTAAATCAGAGAGATGCAAATCAAAACTACGGTGAGATACCATTTTATACCAGTCAGACTGGCTATTATGAAATTGTCTAAAAATAGCAGATGTTGGTAAGGATGTAAAAATGTTGGTGAGGGAATGCTTATATGTTGGTGGAAATATAAATCGGTACAATCTCTTGAAAACAGTATGGAGATTTCTCAAAGAACTAAAGACGGGGCTGCCATTTGACCCAGCAGTCCCACTACTGGGTATATACCCAAAGATATACATCAATTGTTCTACCAAAAAGATCCTTGGATTCATATGTTTATCACAGCACTGTTCACAATAGCAAAAATATGTAATCAACCCGTGTCAACAGAGTATTAGAGAAATAAAATATACACACACACACAATGGATACTACTTGGCTGTAAAAAAGAATGAAGTCATGTATTTTTCAGGAACATGGATAGAACTGGAAGCCATTGTTGTAAATAAAATGACTCACACGGAAAGTTGAATACTGCATGTTCTCACTTATAAGTGGGAGGTAAACAATGAGTCTACATGTTTAAGTCGAGTGGAATAATTTTCCCACATGGGAGACTCTAGGCCCAGGTGGCTTCACTGACTAATTTTATTGAGACTTAAGTAATAAGTAGCCATATATTTAACTGGCTAAATATTCCAATTTTACATACAGTCCTTCAAACAATATAGGAGGAAGGAACACCCCCCAAATCATTTTATGAGGTGAGCATTAGCTTGGTTCCAAAGTCAGATAAAGATATGACAAGAAAACAGCAGATCCGTATCTGTTTTGACTAGATGCAAAATCCCTAAATGAAGTATCAGATAGAGTTTAGCAAAAATAAAAATATGTCATAACCCAATGAGTTTATACCAGGAGGTCAAAACAGAGATGTAAGTTCATGATGTTGACAATGCTAGTGTAAGACATTGCACTCAAAACTTGGTTTAAACAGCTTATACTTACTTCCTTCAGTAAAGAAGGATTGAAGGAATATACTACCTTTCTGAGGAGTGACTGGTCCCTCTCACTGTTCAGTTGATCTCTACTCAGATATCTTTGCCCTGTCTTGACCAGAGATAGGAGCTCCACCTTATGGTCAACATGTTGTGGACTGTGATCAATTTAGCAAGCTCCAGAGAAATGCAGGAAGTCAGTGTTGGTGTTCTGGCAGACCTGGCTGATATGCTGATTGAGGAGTCTGGACACTGAGTTTGCCTCACATTCCTTTGGGTTCACTGTTGCATTGGCTATGTTCTGAGTTGTTATGTTGTAAGTTGTACAAATTGTTATATTGATGGTTATGTAAGTTGTATATGTAAAACATGTTTTGACTTTGGGTTACAACAAGCGTTAATCTAATCTATTTTGAGCAAGTTAGCCATGTATTTAACTGACTAAATAATAACAACCATAATTATTTTTTAGAAAAATAAGTGTTCAAACAAGAAAACAGTTTTTAGGGGGAAGCTTGTTTACCACTTTTAAGTATGGCAAACAGATTTTGTTCACCCCTATTAAAATGTAAAATAAGTTACCTTTCTCAGAAATTTATTTTACACATCACAGAACAGTGTGATTTAAGTTACTTAAATTCAACCTGGTATTGCTGTTTTTCAGTGCTAGTATAATTTAATATAGAGTATGGACAGAAAAGTGATTTTTGTAATCCTAATTTCATCAGAATATCTTTACCAGAAGTACAATAATATGAGGTCGATGAAAATACTCATTTTTCTGTAATATATTTGGTCATTAGGTAATCATCAATTTGATAACCAAGCCATACCGCATATTACAGGGCAATTTTGCAGTTGGAACAAGACTTAAACAATATTTCAAAGCATCTTTGATTTTTGATTTTCCTATGCATGCTTCTACGCCATACTTCTGTAAGTCCTATTAGTTTTATTTGTTTTTAATTTTTACTTTTAAAAATAGAATCATAGCTTACAATGCAAGTCCTGTCAACTTTAAAGTGATTCTTGTAGATCCAAGATGTTAGGCCTTTATTGGACCTGGAGTTGGCAAATATACTTTCCCAGTCTATGGGCTGTCTCCCTGCCTCTTGATGGTTTCTTTGGCTTTGCAGAAACTTGTCAGTTTAATGAGGTCCCACTTGTCTATCTTATCTCTTATGGCCCATGCATTTTGGGTATTGCTCAGAAATTGGATGCCAGTTTCAATTTCCATAAGGGTGTGTCCTGCATTTTCTAAGGTTCTTATGGTTTGAGGTTTTACATTTAGGTCTCTGATCCATTTAGAGTTAATTTTTGTGTATGGGGATAGATAGGGATCTTGTTTATCGCAGCATTGTTCACAATAGCAAGGACTTGGAACCAACCACGCAGTCCATCAAAAGTGGACTGGATTGAAAAAATGTGGTACATTACAGGATGGAATACTACGCAGCCATAAAAAAGAAGAAAATCATAAATTTTGCAGCAACCTGGATGGAACTAGAGTCTATAATACTGAGTGATCTCTCAAAGAAACAAAGATTTGAGTATCACATGTTCTCACTCATATAGTGGACCTAGAACATCTATCATAACACTATAAGAAAAGGACTGACAGTGGTGGGAAATTATGGGGGGGTAAGGGAGGGGAAGGGAGGTGGGACTAATGGTAGTGAATATCTGTCTGGGGACGGGGAGACACCCCTTATCAGCAAGAGTGCCTGAATGATACATATTTGTAAATCTAACCCTTAACTGTACCCCATAATCTTAAAATTAAAATAAAAAAAGTGATCCTTGAATCTATCCTCCTATGTACATATCTTTATCTCCCTCCCATTCCTAGTCCATGCCATTTTTGTGTGCAGTGTTTTAGTCAGAATAGACTGTATTTAGAGTCTCAAATTAGCCTTCTAGACTCAGTGGTTTAGCACAACAGAGATCTACTTTGGCTTACATAAAAACCGTTGTGTTTTGGGCTATGATGCTCCTCTGTTATGTGGCTATATTATCTGCACTACTGGCTTTGAAGGTCCTCTGGTGGACTGAAAATGACAGTGTCACTTTTGTTCACAGCATATTGGTTAGAACTAGTTACCTTGCTCCAACCTAAGTGCAAGTAAGGCTGAGAAATTTAGGGTAGCACATGAAATATTTGTCAACTGCTGTTTCTCTACCTCACCCAGATTATTATAGCTACATATTTATTGGTTTTCTTATTTTGTCTCATGTCCTCCTACAACTTGTCCATCTAGTAGACCAAGTGCTTGTTACTGGCTTGTCAGTAGTTTCCATTTTGCACTAAAATGCAAATACTATCTTTACCTATCCAAGATACTATGTGCTATGGCCCTTATCTCCTCTTTTAATTTTATGACTGACATTTAGTGTTACTAAGTATTATCTATAAATAGTGTATTTTGAATAGGTATTTTATTTTGTACATTGTTATGAAAATGTGATTTTTAACAGTGTCAAATATACAAACTCACAGTAATGACTATAAACTAAATAAATAATACCAAGAGAAATCCTAATTTATGTAGTATGTTTAATTACATTATATGCAATTATAAGTTTTTAAAAAGTCCTTGGAGACATTGATATAATGTAAAATCCTGTTATGATGAATGAATGCTATATAGCAAAGTTATAATACTTGTGTTCTGTTTATCTGACAGCAAATTATCTTTTAGAATAAATGTTTTCTTTGGCTAACGTTTATGTGAAAGAAATTCCATTGTGGTTAAATGCATTTTAAAAAATTAATAAGCTTTACTTTTTTAGAGAAATTTTAGGTTCACAGGAAAATGGAGTGGGAAGTAGAGTTCCCCTATACCCTGTCTTCACAGACATACAACCTTCTTTGCTATCAGTATCCCACACCACAGTGATGTATTTGTCACCGTTGACTGCATTAAACACATCATTATCACTCAGAGTCTGTCATTTACTTTAGGTTTTACTGTTGGTATTCTGCATTTTGTGGGTTTTCACAATAAATGCATATTTTGGATAAATTTAAAAAAATAAGGTTCATATATTTTTCCTTAAGTAGTTGTTGCCCTGCAGCTATACCTTCATTCTATCATTTTTTTCTTTGCGTCTCACACATACACCACCCATAATCCCAAATAATTGTTTTTCTAGTTGCAGTGGTTGGAATATTTTCATTAAGTAGATACTCTGTAATCTCACAGACTATGAATTAGAGTAGTACTCTTGCCAAAAGATTGAGGAACTAGGAGGAGGTAGGATTCAACCATATATATTTTTTTTCATTAACCAGTATTTTTTATTATGGTTTTGTGGGGTACAGTTAAGGGTTAGGTGTACAATTACGTTTCATTCAGGCACCCTGTTGATAAGAGATGTTTCCCCATCCCCAGACAGATATTTGCAACTGTTAATCCCATCCCCCTACCCCCTCATAGTTTCCCAGTACTGTCAGTCATTTTCTTATAGTATTGCATTGGATGTTCATGGTCCATTATATGAGTGAGAACATGTGATATTCGGATCTTTGTTTCTGTGAGAGGTCACTCAGTATTATAGACTCTAGTTCCATCCAAGTTGCAGCGAAATTCATGATTTTGTTCTTTTTTATGGCTGCGTAGTATTCCATCGTGTACATGTACCACATTTTTAAAATCCAGTCCTCTTTTGATGAGCAGCATGGTTATTTCCAGGTTCTTGCTATTGTGAACAACGCTGCGATAAACATACGTGTGCAGGTATCTTTTTTATAGAGTGATTTGTGTTCTTCAGGGTATATTCCCAGTAGGGGGATTGCAGGGTCATATGGAAGGTCAATTTTTAGAGCTTTTAGGAATCGCCACACTGCTTTCCACAGAGGTTGCACTAGTTTACACTCCCACCAACAGTGTAGGAGTGTTCCCTTTTCACCACACCCTTTCCAGCAGCTGTTATTTTTTGAGTTGTTGATAATTGCCATTCTGACTGGAGTTAGGTGGTATATCAGTGTGGTTTTGATTTGCATCTCCCTGATGATTAGTGAGGTTGAGCATTTCTTCATGTGTTTGTTGGCTGCCTGAATGTCTTCTTTTGTGAAGTGTCTGTTCATATCATTTGCCCATTTTATAATGGGGTTGTTTGTTTTCTTCTTTTCGGTGCGTTTCAGTTCCTTGTAGATCCAGGATGTTAAGCCTTTGTCAGACCTAGAGTTGGCAAATACTTTTTCCCAGTCTGTAGGCTGTCTCCCTGCTCTCTTGATAGTTTCTTTGGCTTTGCAGAAGCTTGTCAGTTTAATAAGGTCCCATTTGTCTGTCTTCCCTCTTAAGTCCTGTGGGTTTTGGGTTTTATACAGGAATTGGATGCCAGTTCCGATTTCCATGAGGATATTTCCTTCCTTTTCTAAGGTTCTTATGGTTTGAGGTTTTACATTTAGGTCTCTGATCCATTTGGAGTTAACCTTTGTGCATGGCGATAGATAGGGGTCCTGTTTCAATCTTCTGCATGTGGTCAGCCAATTTTCCCAGCACCATTTACTGAATAGGTTCTCCTCTCCCCATTGGTAGGTGGTGGGGGCTTTGTCAAAGATGAGTTGGTTGAGAAATTGAGGTTTTGCTTCTGGAATCTCAATTCTGTTCCATTGATCTATATGCCTGTTCCTGTACCAATATCAGGCTGTTTTGATGATTGTAGCTTTATAGTAAAGTTTGAAGTCTGGTATTGTGATACCACCTGCTTTGTTTTTTTTGCTGAGGATTGTTCTGGCTATTCTTGGACATTTGTGTTTCCATATGAATTCCTGTGTTGTTTTTTCTAGGTCTGAGAAGAATGTTGTTGGTAATTTAATGGGTATTGCATTGAATTTGTAGATTGCCTTAGTTAAGATGGATATCTTCACAATGTTGATTCTTCCGATCCATGAGCCTGGGATATTTTTCCACTTGTTCGTGTCAGCTTTGATTTCTTTGAGCAGTGTTTTGTAATTTTCATTGTAAAGGTCTTTCATGTCTCTGGTTAGGAAGATGCCAAGGTATTTCATTTTGTTTTATGGCTATTGTGAATGGAACTGTGTTTTTTATTTGGGTTTCTGTTTGTTTATTATTGGTGTAGAGAAATGCGATTGTCTTTTGTACATTTATTTTGTATCCTGAGACTTTGCCAAAGGCTTTTATCAATATAAGGAGGCCTTTGACAGATTCTCTTGGGTTTTCAAGGTACACCATCATATCATCTACATAGAGAGATAACTTGACTGCCTCTTTTCCTGTTTGAATACCTTTGATTGCCTCCTCTTCTCTGATTGCTTTAGCCAGGACTTCCAATACTATGTTGAACAGGAGGGGAGAGAGTGGGCATCCTTGTCTAGTTCCAGTTTTCAGGGGAATTGGTTCCAATTTTTGTCCATTTAGGAGTATGCTGGCTGTGGGTTTCTCGTAGATGGCTTTTACTATTTTGAGGTATGTTCCCCGTATGCCTAGATGTTCAAGGGTTTTTAATCAAGAAGGGGTGCTGGATTTTATCAAAAGCTTTTTCTGCATCTAGTGATATGATCATGGGGTTTTTGTTTTGACATCTATTGATGTATTTAATTACATTTATGGTTTTACGAATGTTGAGCCAGCCTTGCATGCCAGGAATGAAGCCTACTTGGTCATGGTGGATGATTTTTGAGATGTATTGCTGAATCCGGTTTGCTAGGATCTTGTTGAGAATTTTAGCATCTATGTTCATCAAAGATATTGGCCTGTAGTTCTCTTTCTTTGTTGGATCTTTACCTGGCTTGGGTATCAATGTGATGTTGGCTTCGTAAAATGATTTGGGGAGAGTTCCATCTTTTTCAATCACCTGGAGTACCTTCAGTAGGATTGGTATCAGCTCCTCCTTGAATGTCTTGTAGAATTCTGCTGGAAAGCCATCTGGACCAGGGCTTTTTTTTGTAGGAAGTTTTCTTATTACGTAGTCTATTTCCTTGATTGTTATTGGTCTATTTAGGGTCTCAATTTCTTCTTGTTCCAACCTAGGTAGGTTGTGTGATGTCGGAAAGTCCTCCATTTCCTTCTGGTTTTCAAGTTTGTTTCCATACAAGTGTACGTAGTAGTCTCTAATGATCTTTAGTATTTCTTCAGGGTCAGATGTGACTTCATCTTTTGTGTTTCTGATTGTGCTTTTTGGGTTTTTTTCTCGTTTTTTCTTGGTCAGTCTAGCTAGGGGACCATCAATCTTGTTTACCCTTTCGAAGAACCAGCTTTTTGTTTCATTGATTTTTTTTTTGTATTATCTTTTTGTCTTCTGTGTCCTGGATTTGGGCTTTTATTTTGGTGATCTGGATTCTTCTACTGAAATTAGGGTTTTTGTGGTCTTGCTTTTCCAGCTTCTTTAGGTGGCTTATTAGGTTGTGAATTTCTGTTCCTTCCATTTTCTTCATGTGTGTTTGTAGGGATATAAATTCCCCTCTTACTACAGCTTTCAGGGCATCCCAGAGATTCTGGTAAGATGTTTCTTCATTTTCATTTGTTTCCAGGTACCTTGATCTCTGTTTTGATTTCGTCGTTGACCCAGGAGTTGTTTAGCATCATGCTGTTTAGTGTCCATGTCTTTGTGGGTTTGGGGGGGACTTTGTTGGTTTCAATGTTTATTTTTATTCCACTGTGGTCTGAGAAGGTGTTTGGTAGAATTTTGGTCCTTTTAAATTTGCTTATGCTTGATTTATGGCCGAGTATGTGGTCGATCTTAGAATATGTTCCATGTGGTGATGAGTAGAATGTGTATCTTCTGTGGTCTTTGGATGGAGTGTTCTGTAGGTATCAGTTAAGTCCATTTGGTCCAAAGTCACATTGAGGTTCCAGATCTCCTTGCTGGTTTTTTGTCCTGATGATCTGTCTAGGGTTGTGAGTGGGGTATTAAAGTCCCCAGTTATGATAGTGGTAGAGTCAATATCTTTCTTTAGTTTTCCAAGAAGTTGCTTTATGAAAGTTGGCGCACCTATGTTGGGTGCATCTATGTTTAGGATAGATATTTCTTGTTGATGGATTGAGCCTTTTATCATTATGTAGTGGCCTTCTGTATCTTTTTTGATTTTTAATAGCTTGAAGGGTATTTTGTCTGAAATTAAGATCGCTACTCCTCCTTTCTTTTGTATTCCGTTCGCCTGAAAGTTTGTTTCCCATCCTCTTACTTTGAGTCTGTGGGTGTCCTTTCTAGTGAGATGAGTCTCTTGAAGGCAATAGATTGTTGCCTGATGATATTTTATCCATTTTATTTATCCATAGAATTTTTATAGAATATTTATCCATAGAATTTTGCCATTCTATGTCTTTTCAGTGGTGCATTTAGTCCGTTCACATTTAGGTTAATAATTGAAATGCAAGAGTTGATCCTTGTCATAAGGTTCTTACAGAGTTGTTCCTGCTTGTTTGTTGTCTTTCTTTGGGTTTTGGAGTTGGTTCATGTGTGGTTTTAATCTTTTGCCTATACTCTTGTGAAGAATGCTGTTGTTCTTTTTTCTTTTTCTTCTGTGTTCAGTACTTTCTTAAGTGTTTCTTGTAGAGGTGGTCAGGTGGTAGCATAGGTTCTTAGGGATTGGATGTCTGGAAAAGATTTCAATTCTCCCTCACTAATGAAGCTTAGTTTGGCTGGGTAGGTTATTCTTGGTTGAAATTATTTTTCTTTTAGAACTTTGAAGATAGGGCTCCAGGCTCTTCTGGCCTGAAGGGTTTCTGTGGATAAATCTGCTGCTATTCTAATTGGTTTTCCCTGGTAGGTAGTCTGGCCTTTTTCTCTTGCTGCCTTTAGGATTTTTCCTTTCATAGCTACTTTGTTTAGGCGAATTATTATGTGTCTGGGAGTTGGTCTTCTCGTTTGTTGTCTTGCAGGGGTTCTCTGAATCTCTTGTGTCAACCATATTTTTAAATATACTTGAATGAAAGGGTTTAGATAAATTCTTTGTGATCTCTGGGTTGTAAATCCTGAAATTCAGATATCTAAGAAGCTGTTTATCTTAACAAGCATCACAAGACCTATATGTTTGATATGCTTATTTGAAATGTAGCAGAGTATTTATATTTTGACAATTTTTAAAATTTGATTTTAAGTATTTACTTAGCTAATAATCATAACTGATTTAGCAAATGAAGATTACATGCAGTAAAGTATACTACAATTGTTACATGGATTGAAATCTAGCACAGTTCAAATGGCTTATCCAGTACTTGACATCTACTTACAAATACAACTTTTGTGTAACAGTTTTTACATGGTATAGCTTTTGTCATTCATGCTTCCCTGTTTTTGCTGGCCCATTCCTATTTAAGCCCTTCAGCATTGATAAGGTAGCATTAAGTAGCAGAGGGATTATCCTACTATAGCAGATGTAATATTGAATAAAAATAGGTATTTGTAGGGTGGAAAGGTAAGAAAATTCAATCTTTTTCTTTGACAAGAAGTCAAGTCTGCCATTCTCTTTTCATGAAATTAGATATTTTTAAAGGTAATTGGATTTTATCATAGGAGTCAAGGAAGTTATTAAACAGTCTCTCTGAAAATTTGATTGCCCTGGCTGTGACTAACAGTGTATGTCTTGTTCACAGTAACTGTAGTACTGAATGGAAGTGGCTTGAAGACAGAGCAAGAGTTGGCAGCAGATGGACTTGGCTTCAAGCCCAGATTTCAGAGCTAGAATGCAAAATCCAACAACTAACAGACATTCACAGGCAGATCCGCAACTCCAAGGTATTGTGTGTGCTTTTCTATTTTTGTTAAAAATTGTTAGTGTTTTGGTCCCTTCTCATTTCATCACACAAAAATTTACTACAAGGTTTTGTTAAAATGTAGCTAATGTATGTTAAGATTTTTAATATATTAATTGCTATAAATTAAAGCTATCTTTGTAATGTCAATTGTGTTTAACCAAGACCATTTAATCATAGTTTTGGTGCAATTCAGATTTTAGTTAATAGAAATTATATTCTTTTTTCTTCCAATTTTTTATTGTAATAAAATATATATAACATAAAATTTACCATCTTAACCATTTCTGAGCATACAGTTTAGTGTTAATAAATATATTTATGATGTTAATCCATCAGCATCTATCTCTGTAACTCTTCTCATCTTTTAAAACTGAGGCTCTATACCCATTAAACAATAACTGCCTATTTCCCCTATCCCCAACCCCTGGCAATAATGTCTGTTTCTATGATTTTGACTTTTCTAAGTACCTCATATGAGCGATATCATAACAGTATGTATCTTCTTGTGACTACCTTTTGTGACTTAGCATAATGTTTTAAGTTTCATACATATTGTAGCATATATTGGAATTTATTTCCTTTTTATGACTGAAAATAATATTATATACATATATATCTCCATATTGCTTATCCATTCATCTGTTAGTGGATATTTGAGTTGCTTCCATGTTTTAGCTATTGTGAGTTTGCTATGAATATGGGTATAAAAATATCTCTTTGAGGCCTGGTTTCAATTCTTTTGGGTATATTCCCTGAAGAGAAATTGCTGATTCATATGGTAACTCTATTTTAAATTTTTGTGGAACCACCATATTCTTTTCTGCAGTGGCTACACCAGTTTATAGTCTCACCAATAGTGTATGAAGGTTCCAATTTTTGCAAATTCTCGCCAATATTTATTTTGTTTTTTAAATAGTAACCATCCTAATGGGTGTGAGGCAGTATCTCATTGTCATTTTGATTTGCGTTTTCCTGAGGATTAGTAATATGAGCATCTTTTCCTGTACTTGTTGGCCATTTGTATATCTTCTTTATTTTTCGAGAAATATCTACCCAGGTTGTTTCCCTATTTTTGAATTGGGTTCGGTTTTTTTTCTTGTTGAGTTTTTAAAGTTCTCTATATATTCTGATATTAATCCCTTATCAGATATATTGATTTGCAAATATTTTCTCCCTTTCTGTGGCTTGCCTTTTAACTCTGTTGGCATTATCTTTTTAAAAAAAAAAATTTTTTTTGAGTCAAAGTCTTACTCTAGCCCAGGCTGGAGTGTAGTGGCATACTTATGGCCACCTCAGTCCCAACCTGCTGGGCTCAGGAGATCCTTCCGCTTCAGCCTTCCAGACAGCTGGAACTACAGGCACGTGCCACCATGCCCAGCTAATTTTCTTATTTATTGTAGAGACAAGGTCTTGGCTTGTTGCCCAAGATGGTCTCGAACCTGTGGACTCAAGCAATCCTCTTGCCTTCGCCTCCCAAAGTGCTGAGGGATTACAGGTGTGAGTCGCCACACCCAGTGGTATTAGCTTTAGATGCCCACATTAAAAAAAATTTTTGAAGTCTGATTTGTCTATTTTGTCTTTTATTTCCTGTGCCTTTGGTGTCATATCCAAGAAATTATTGCCAAGTCCAATGTCATGCAGCATTTACTCTTTGTTTTCTTCTAAGCATTTTATAGTTGTAGGTTCTACATTGAGGTCTTTGATCTGTTTTGAATTATTTTTTGTGTATATTAGGTAAGGGTCCAGTTCACTTGTTTGCATTTGGATATTCAGTTTTCCCAGGACCACTAGTTGAAAAGGTTACTCTTTTTCCACCAAATGACCTTGTCGCTTTTGTCAAAAAACATTTGACCATATATATAAGGGTTTAGTTCTAGATTCTCTGTTCCATTGATCTATATGCTGTCTTCATGTCAGTGTGACACTGTTTTAATTACTGTAGTTTTCTAGTAATTTTTGAAATCAGGAAGTATGAACCATCTAGCTTTGTTTTGCCTTTTCAAGATTGTGTTCGTTATTTGGGGTCCCATGAGGTTTCATATAAATTTTAGGATGGGTTTTTCTATTTCTATAAATAGACTCATTGAGATTGGATCGAGATTGCATTGAATCTCTTGTTTGCTTTGGGTTGTATTGACATCTTAAGAGTGTTAAGTCTTCCAACCCATGAATGTGGGATGTGTTTACCATTTATTTATATCTTCTTGAATTTATTTCAACTATGTTTTATAGTTTGTACAAATCTTTCACCTCCCTGGTTAAGTATTTATTATCTTTATTCCTAAGTATTCATTCTTTTTGATGCTATTATAAATGGAATTGTTTTTATAACTTTCTTTTCTGATTATTTATTGTTAGTATATGGAAATGCAACTTTTGTGTGTTGACTTTATATCTTGCTACTTTGCTGAATTAATTTATTAATTTTAAACTTTTTGGTGGACTCTTTATGGTTTTCCACTATATGTTTATATTATCTACAGTAGAGATAACTTAGCTTCTTTCTTTACAATTTCATTGTCATTTTTTTCTTTTTCTTGCCTAATTGCTTTGTCTAAAACTTAGTACTGTGTTGAATAGCAGTAGTGAAAATGGGCATTCTTGCCTTAATTATGATCTTAGAAGAGAAACCTTTCCATCTTGAGCCATTAAATATGTTTTCTGTGGGTTTTTTATGTATGATTTTGTTATGTTATGGTAGTTTTCTCTTATTCATAGTTTGTTGACTTTTTATCATAAAAAGTTGAATTTTTTTCAGATCCTTTTTCTGCATCAGTTGAGGTGATCATGTGTTTTTTTCCCCCTTAATTCTGTTAATGTATTGTATTATATTGATTTTTGTATGTTGAATCATCTATACATTATGGAATAAATTTCACTTGGTAATGGTTTATAATCTGGTTAATATGCTGCAGAATTTGACTTGCTAATTTTTGGTTGAGACTATTTCCATCACTGTTTATAAGAGATATTGATCTGTAGTTTCTTTCCTTGTAGTATCTTTGCCTGATTTTGTCATCAGGGTAACACTTGCCTCACAGAATCAGTTAAGAGCTTTTCCTTCCTCTTCCATTTTTTGGAAATGCTTGAGAAAAATTGGTATTTTGACTTCCTTAAATATTTGTTAGAATTCAGCATCAAGGTCACCTGGTCCAGGGCTTTTCTTTGTCATGAGATTTTTGATTACTGATTTAATCTATATATTAGTTATTAATTTATTCAGATTTTCTATCTCTTGGTAGGTTTTGGGGTTCTAGGAATTTGTCTATATCATCTACGTTATCCAAATTGTTGATGA
Source organism: Cephalopachus bancanus (assembly GCA_027257055.1). Taxonomy (NCBI): domain Eukaryota; kingdom Metazoa; phylum Chordata; class Mammalia; order Primates; family Tarsiidae; genus Cephalopachus; species Cephalopachus bancanus. Next base: position 1,832,196 of record JAPVLO010000545.1, on the reverse strand, counting down.
ACTATTGTTAATACTACTCTCTTATAATCCCTTTTATTTCTTTAGAATCAGTAACAACATCTGTTTTATTTTTGATTTTAGTAATTTGAGTCTTTTCTTTTTGCTGTTTTAGGCCATCTAGCTAAAGATTTGTCAATTTGGTTGATCTTTTCAATGAACCAACTATCCTGAAAAATGTTTTTTGTGTACTTCAGAAGAACTTGTGTGTGGTTGTTGTTGCGTAGCATGTTTTGTACATGTCTGTTATACCCAGTTAATTTATTGTGCTAAATTTTCTCTTTCCTTATCTTTCATCTATTGTTCTGTTCATTATTAAGAATGGACTATATAAATATCTAACTATTATTGTAGAACTGTTGATTTCTCTCTTCAATTCTATCAGTTTTGCTTCATATATTTTGATGACCTGTTATTAGGTGTGCAAATGTTTATAACTGCTTTATCTTCTTACTGTGTTGAACCTTTTATTAATATATAATATCCTTCTTTGCCTCTTGTAACCTTTTTTTGATTTAAAGTCTATTTTGTCTGATGTGAATATAGTCTTCCTTGTTCTCTTTTGATTACTACTTAAAATGTAATATATTTTTCATTCTTTTATTTTCAACTTATTTGTGTCATTGGATTTAAATTGGATCTCATGCAGACAGCATAGATTGATGATATGTTTGTATTTATTCTGATTTCTGTCTTTTGACTGGAGAGTTTAATCCATTTACATTTAAGGTAATTACTGATAAGGATACATTTACTTTGCTATTTTGCTGTTTGTTTTTAATGACTTATTGCTTATTTTCTGTTACCCATTTTATGCAATACTGTCTTCTTTAGTGTTTAGGTTATTTTTTTTTACAGTGAAGTGTTTAAATTCCTTTCTCATTTCCTTTTGTATATATTCTTTAGCTATTTCTTGTGGTTACTGTGGGAATTGCATTTAACATCATAAAGTTATAACATTGTAAGTTGAATTTATACCAGGTTAACTTTAATAATGTTACCAAGCAAAAGGGACTTGCTTCCTGATACACTAGAAGCCAATACTGTGATACTGGGTTTTTGAGATAAGAAACATTTTTTATTGCAATTAACAAGGAGACAGAAGTCTAGCTAAGCTGTCTTTCTGTGCTGACTTTAAGGCAGTAATCGTATTATAAAAGGTTTATAAGGCAAAGTCTGAGATTAGCAGATGGTTGGTGGAGGGAAAGGGGAGGTCTGGAAGGTCCTTGGGCTAACTCGTGGATCACATGTGCAAAGGCTGGGAGAGTTTGTATAAAACATGCAGTGGAAATTCAGGAAATTGCTGTCAACAAGCTCATTCTGCTCAAATTGCAGTTGGCTCTATTGGTTCCAACTAATTTCAGCAAGTTTTTAAAATCTCAGAACAGAAGAAGTTGCAGCATTTCAGCTATTTGTTTATTTGCCATCCTGTGTAAACTCAATAATTTATGTTAGTTGCTTTTTTTTTGTTGTTTTAACTCTTTTGGGGCATAGTTTCAATAACATACAAAGACTCTGTTCCTTCATAACAGGTTTGTTCCCACTCCTTTCGGTTGTTAATATCGCAAAATGACATTCTTATACTTTATGTATCCTAAAACATAAATTAATAATTATTTAAAATATATCAGTACCTTAAATTATGTAGAAAGCAACATGGAGTTACAAACCAAAGTTATGACAAGACTAGCTTTTAGACTAATGATTAGCTTTTAGACTAATTCTTAAATCAAATAGAAAACTAAAAAGTGGAGCTACAAACCATTGTTACAATAATACTAGCTCTTATAACTGCAGATGAGATTTTTTGAGTAAAAATCTTTACTGAAATTTTTATTTTTTTCATACAGCTTCAAGTTACTATCTACTATCTTTGCAGGACTTCCTTAAGCATTTTTTGTAATGCAGGTCTAATGGTAACTAATTCTCTCATCTTTTCTTTATCCAAGAATATCTTAATTTCTTCTTCACTTTCTTTACATTTGAAAGACAGTTTTCCCAAATATAGGATTTTTGGATGACAGGCTTCTCCCCGCCCCCATTTGAGTATATTGGCCCCCTGCCTTCTGGCCTCCAAGTTTATCATAAAAGGCTACTGATAATATTGTTGAGGAACTCCTGTATGTACTTCTCCTTTGCTGCTTTCAAGATTTTTGGTTTTGTCTTTTGAGAGTTAGGTTATAATGTGTTTCTGTGTGGTTCTCTTTGAATTCACTTTACTTGGAGCTTGTTCAGCTTCTTGGATGATTGTATTTATGTCTTCCATTGCATTTAGGAAGTTTTTACCCATTTTTTCTTCAAATATTCTCTGTGCCTCTCTTTCTCTTTTTCTCCTGGAATTCTCCATGTATATGTTGGGCCACTTGAAGGTGGTTCCACATGTTTCTTAGTCCCTATTCACTTTTCTTCAACATTTTTCTTTCTGTTCCTCAGACTTGATAATTTCTGTTGTCCTATTCTCAGGGTCACTGATCTTTCTTCTGCCTGTTCACATCTGCCTTTGAGTCCCTCTAGTGAATTTTTCATTTCAGCTCTAGAATTTGTAATTTTAAGCTCTAGAATTTCTGTTTAGTTTTTTCTTATATTCTCTAACTTCTTATTGAATATTTCCATTTTGTTCATACATTTTTTTTTCCTTTTTGCACATCATTATTTTAGTTTTATGGGCATCTTTAAGATGGTCATTTTAGATTCTTTGTTTAGTAGCTCTTCCATCTGGTTGCTTCCAATTTTCTATTTACATTTTTTTCTTTGAACATGCCATACTTTTCTGTTTCGTTGTATGTTTTGTGATTTCTTTCTGTTGAAAACTGGACATTTGTATCTAAGATGTGGCAAATCTGGAAATCAGATTCTCCCCCTTTCCCCAGGATTAAATTTTTGCTATTATTTTTGTTTATTATTATTATTATTACTAGTTTTTATTGTTATAAGCTGTCTCTGTGGAAAGAATTAACCTGAGTGTAAACCTAAGATCTTCTGAGCTCTTTTCTGAGGATGTACCTTTCCTTCCATGCAGGTACTTTCTAATTTTCTCCATACTTATAGTTCTTTTTGAATGTCCTAATCTTTAATGTATGGCTTCCAAAAAGGGGAAGAGAGAAAAATGAAGGGAGGATTAAAAATAAAGAGTGCTGGTGACCTTTTAAATTCCCTGGAAATTCTTCAACCAGAGGAGAAGGGAATTGCAGCAATGGGGGGAGGCACCACAACAATGGCTCTCTGCCTCTTTGTCTGCACCTCTGTGATCAAATTAATGATCAATGCATATAGAGCTTTCATATTTGGAAAAGAGGGTCTTTTCCTTCACCTTGCTTCTGTAGGCTGTGTGCAGGTTGCTTCAAGAATATATCCATGGCTGGCTGCCATTGGGCTCGGTATGGAGGTGGGTAGCTGCTACTGTGCTAAGAGCTGAAATTGACCAAATTAACTGTAATTTACTATCCAAGCCTGTCCTTTGAGGTTGCAAGTCTTCAATAGATTCTAGATTTTTAAAATAGTTACATCAGACAGATTCTGCCAATGCAGGTATTATCCAGGTGGGGAGATAGATTCTTGGTGCTTCTGACTCCAACACAAAGAAATGATCAATTTTCGAGATGATGAATATGCTAATTACCCTGATCTGATCACTATATATCCTGTGTATTGAAACATCATTACGTACCTCATGAATTTATATGATTATCGTTTGTCAATTAAAAATAAAATAAAATAAAAAGAAATAAGAAATGTGATGCATTAGCTAGCAGTTTCTGACATCAGCATCACTAGACCCTTTTGTATGTATCAAAATATTTTCATTTTATCTTCACTCTTATATTATATTTTCGACTAGTGTAAACTTTAAAGATTCTGTTTTAAAAATTTTTATGTTACTGTTGAAGAGTCTGCTGTCAATGTGATTGTTTTTCATTTTTACATATTCTTTCTTTTTTATCTGGTAACTTTTAAGGTTTTCTTGTTTATTTGTTCTACATTCTTACCAACAAATCTTTATGCTATTTGGTACACAATTTAAACTGTACAATTTACTAAATTTTGACAAATATTTAGTCATGTAATTATCACCACAATCACAATATAGGACAGTGTTATCACTTTCAAAAATTTCACTCTAGCCAGACACAGTAGCTTACGCCTATAATCTCAGCACATTGGAAGGCCAAGAGGGAAGGATTGCTTCAAGCCAGGAGTTTTAGACCAGCCAGGGCTACATAGTGACACCCCACATCTACAAAAAAATAAAATAAAAATTAGCGAGGCATGGTAGTGTGTGCCTGGAGTCAGGAAACTGAGGTGGGAGCACGGCTTGTGCCCAGTAGTCTGAGGATGCGGTGAGCTATGATCATGTCGCTGTACTCAAGCCTGGATGACAGAACACGACCCTGTCTCGAAAGAAGACAAAAACAAACAAACAAAAAAAACCCAACCAAACAAAAAATTTCACTCTGCTTTGCAGTTTTCTTCCTCCCAGGTTCCTGCCTCTGACAACCACTGATCTGTTTTCTATTGCTATAGTTTTACCTTTTCTGGAATTTTCAGTAAGTCAAGTCATAAAACATGTAACCTTTTTTATATTTGGCTTTTTTTTTTTTGCTTAGCATAATGCTTTTGTGATTTATCTATGTTGAATCACATACAATTTTTTTAAATTGTTGAGAAGTCCTCCATTTTATGGATATACTATAATTTTTTTATCCATTCCGTAGTTGATACAAACTTAGTTTGTTTTCATTTTTGGTCATTATGAATAATGCTGCTATTTACATTCATGTCTAAGTCTTTTTTTGTGTAGACATTTTTCTTCAGAGTGCACATTTATTCTGAGGTTTTATATCTTCCTTCAGTTCTATTATTTTTCAAATATTATCTCTGCTATTTTTTTTCTATTCTCGTTCTCTGAAATTCTCAGTAGAATGAGAGTTTAAAACAAGTTTTCCATGTCTCTTAACCACTCCATATTTTTTATCCCTTTGTTTCTCTGTACCACAGGGAATTCCTCACTTAGTTTGCTAATTCTGTCTTTTACCGTATTCTACCTAGACTTTTTACTATATGTTTGCTTTTACTTTGTGATCATACTTTTCATTGATAATATTTCTAATAAGTCTTTTAAAAATCTGTCTGTTTAAAACAATAAGGGAATATTAGGGAATAGGTTCCTAGCAGTTAAGGACTATAGAAAGTTAACAAAACTGACTCCCTCTAGACTTCATATTATAATAGACAGGATTGAGCATACAGTACCTCTGAATAATAAAGGACCAAAATGATTCACAGCAAAATATCAGACTAAAAGTTTCATCTTCAGTAAAACCTTTAAGTTGGATAATTACCCTGAGGGCTGTGGGGAAGATTAAAATGTGAATTTTTCCATCAGAACTCAACAGCTCTATGAGACTCCCAAAAATAGCAGAGAAAGAGGGAGAAGAAAATGAAGTATGTAGGTAGGTATGGGGATTAGAAGGTAAAAGAAATATCCTTTCAGAGCATGTCAAAGAACTATGGGTGCGGGTGTGATTGTCAGCACTTGGAACTACCTGAAAGCAGATAGATTGGAAGCCTTCTGAGTTTTGGGGTGAGTTGCATTGCCAAAGAAATTATAGGCTTGGTCTAAAAAGAACCTCTTGGCTCTTTGATTGGTTCAAGACTTATACCAGTCCTTAGGACTGCAACCTTCTATGAACAAAAAGCAGGCTGTGAGCTTTGCTGTTGCCAAAGAAGGAATAAACATCTACTGATATTGCCAAAAAAGGCAATGTAAAAGGAAGACACTTTCAGAAACTAACTCAGGAACCATAGAGAACATGGTCAGAAAACACCTTTTAATAGGGTGCAAAAATCAAGACCTAATTAAACTCTGCTTCTAGGGCAAGGAGCTCTTACAGTATCTGTCCAGCAGAATTTTGGCATTAATGTAGTCTAATGACTGATATATATTCTTCATCCTTCACTGTTCCAAGTGGGAATGTTTTCATCCCTGTTCCAGCACTGAATATTGAGTCAGGGAGAGACAGGTATATTTTTAGATAATGGACCAAGAGTAGCCATATTCTGACTTGATGAGGAAACTACTGCACATCTCCTAGAGTTCCTGAACCTTGAACTGAATGTAGTGATTAGCTGGGACTTCTTGTCTCCTAAGGGTATTGGTTGGATGTGTTCTGAAGAAGGAACAAAGTAATATGCATTGCCTACAAGGGTGTGCTTTGTCAAAGAACATAATTTGTTGCCCAATAAATCTCTTCAGATTCTCCCTGTATCCCAATCTTTTTGCAGTTTTAGGCAGAGTGGTTCTTGCCTGAGCTGTGGGAGAAAGTGACATACTCCACTTTTAGGGCAGAGCATTTCAAAGCCAATGTGTTCATACTCTCTTCCACTGTGGCGACCTGGTGTGTTCCTGATGGCATAGCTATGAGAAGCAAGCTGCCTGCATAACTAAGACACCACTTGGACAGGAGTCTGCTTGGAGAGTTCTGTATTTACAGGGGACATTGATTGTATGAGTGAGAAATAAACCTGTATGTGATAAGCTACTAAGATTTTAGTGTGTGTTTGTTTTCATAGCATAGCCTAGCCCATTGGCCCTCAAACTTTAGTGTATATCAGAATCACCTGGTTAGTCTGTTAAACACAAATTTACATCCTTACCTCCAGAGTTTCTGATTCAGTAGTCTGAGTTGGGGTCTGGGAATTTGCTTGTCTAAGTTTCCAGGTGATACTGCTGCAGAGGTTTGGGGACCGAACTTTGATAACTCCTGGCCTAATCTATTGTGACTAATTATGAGGTTTTTTTTTTTTTAACTCCCTTTCCTCCCCTATTAATTTTGAAGTTATATGTCCTACTTCTATTATTTTGTAGTCACCCTTAAATTTTAATATGCATATTTGATTTACCATCTAAAAGTTAGGATTGTCTTCTTGGACAGTGTAAAGTTTTGAGGACACTACTCACTTCAAGATATTGTTGTCTTATAATGTAGTTCCTACTTGTTTTTGTGCCAAAAATTTATCATTATAATCATCATTATATTAGATAATATCGTTTATATGGGTTCACTTACATGGTATTCTATTTTAAATTCAAGGGGGTACATGGGCAGGTTTGTTACATAAGTATATTGCATGATGGGGAGGCTTGGGCTTCTATTGAGCTCTTCACCCAGATGGTGAGCATGGTACCCAGTGGGTGGTTTTTCAACCCTCATCCCTTTCCCCGCCTTCCCCCTTTAGTAGTCCCCAGTTTCTGTTGTTCCCGTCCATGTGCTCATGTGTACCCACTGTTTAGCACCCGCTTATAAGTGAGAACTTGTATATTTAACTTTCTGTTTTGGTGATAATTCACTCAGATTGATGGCCTCCAGCTGCATCCATGTTGCTGCAAAGGACATGATTTCATTATTTTGTATGGCTGCATAGTGTGTGTGTGTGTGTGTGTGTATACTACATTCTCCTTATCCACACTATTATTGATGGGCATATAGGTTGGTTCCATGTATTTGCTGTTGTGAATAGTGCTACAGTGAACATATGAGGACAGGTATCTTTTTGATTGAGTAAGTTAGGCTGTTTTGGGTATATATCCAGTAGTGGGATTGCTAGGTCGAATGATAGTTCTATTTTTAGTTCTTTGAGAAATCTCTAAAGTGCTTTCCACAGGGACTGAAATAATTTACTTTCACACCAACAGCATATGAATGTTTTCTTTTCTCTGAAAACTCACCAACATTTGTTGTTTTTTGGGGTTTTAGTAATAGCTGTCCTGACTAGTGTCAGATGATATCTCATTGTGGTTGATTTGCATTTCTCTGATGATTGGTGACATTGAGCATTTTTTAATATATTTATTGGCTGCTTGTATGTCTTCCTTTGAGAAGTGTCTGTTCTTGTCCTTTGCCCATTTTTTAATGGGATTATTTGTTTTTTTTCCTGACAATTCATTTGGGTTTCTTATAGATTCTGGATATTAGTTCTTTGTCAGATGCATAGTTTGCAAATATTTTTTCCATTCTGTAGGCTGTTTTTACTGTGTTGATGATTCATTTGCTGTGCAGAATCTCTTTAATTTAATTAGGTCTTTCCTGCATTTGCTTTTGAGGGCTTGGTCATGAATTTATTGCCAAGGTCAATGTCCAGGAGAGTGTTTCCTAGACTTTATTCTTTATTCTAGGATTTTTATAGTTTGAAGTCTTACATTTAAATTATTCATTCATCTTGAGAATTTTTGTGTATATTGAGAAACTGGGATCCAGCTTCATTCTTCTGCATACAGTTAGCTGGTTTTCCCAGCACCATTTGTTAAATGAGTATCCTTTCCCTGATGTTTGTTTTTGTTGATTTTATCAAAGATGAATTAGTTGTAGGTCAGCAGTTTTATTTCTGAATTCTCTATTCTGTTCCATTGGTCTGTGTGTCTATTTTTATACCAGTACCATGCTGTTTTAATTACTGTAGCCTTGTCATAGAATTTGAAGTTTGGCAGTTGATGCCTCTGGCTTTGTTCTTTTTTACTCAGGATTGCTTTGGCAATTTAGGCTCTTTTATTGCTTCCATATGAACTTAAGCATTGTTTTTTCTAGATCTGTAAACAATATTACTGGTAGTTTGGTAGGGATCATGTTGATCCTGTAGATTGCTTTAGGCAGTATGGACATTTTTACAATATTGATTTTTCCAATCCATGAGCATGAGAATTTTTTTATTTGTGTTATCTTTGATTTCATTCAGCAGTGTTTATAGTTCTTATATAGAGAGCTTTCACCTCTTTGGTTAGGTGTATTCCAAGGTATTTTATTTTTGTGTGTGGTTATTATAAATCAGATTGTGTTCTTGATTTGGTTCTCAGCTTTAGCATTATTGGTATATAGAAATGTAACTGATTTTTTAGCATTGATTCTGTATTCTGAGACTTTACTGAAGTTGTTTATCAGTGCTAGGAATCCTTTGTTGGAATCTTTAGGGTTTTCTAGATACAGAATCTTATTATCCCTGAAGAGAGATAATCTAACTTCTGATTTTTCTATTTGGATATCTTTCATTTCTTTCTTTCCTTTTTTTTTTTTTTTGGTCAGAGTTTCACTCTGTCATCCAGGCTGGAGTGCAGTGGCATGATCACAGTTCTCCGCAGCCTCAACCTCTTGGGCTCAGGAGAACCTTCCACATAGACCTCCCGAGTAGCCTGGATGGACTACAGGCATTTGCCGCTATGCCAGACTAATTTTTTTATTTTTTTGTAGAGATGATGAGGTCTTGCTATTTTGCCTTGGCTGGTCCTAAACTCTTCATGTGATGCTGTCACCCTGCCTCCCAAAGTTCTAGGATTACAGGCTTGAGCCCCCATATCTGGCACCTTTCATTTCTCTCTCTTGCCTGATTATTCTGGCTAGGACTTCTATATTATAGGAGTGGTTGGATATACTTACATGTTTTTATACTCTCGAATCTGTCTTTTTTTTTCCTGAGTTAGATATGTTTCTTTCAGAAGTGTATTCTTTACTAAATTTTTCTCTTCTGTGAGAATCCATGATTGGTAGTAGATTTTCTTAGTCTTTGCATATCTGCAAATGTGTTTATTTCACCTACATTCTTGAATTAAAGATTAGTTGGATATAGAAGATTAGGTTGACAGTTTTTTCCCAACACTTTGAAGAGTATTCTTACAAAAATAATTTATATTGTTGCTGTCAGGAAGTTTCACGTCATTCTAATTACAATTTTTTTTTTTCGAACTGCCTTCAGCATTTTTCTGTTTGTCTTTCAGTATACTGCAGTTTACCTCTGAACTGTTTAGCTGTAGATTTGTTTTACTTTACTATTTCTTAAATCTCTGGATGTATGCCTTAGCATTTCTGGAAAGGTCACAGTCATTTTCCCTTTGAGTAATTTTTCCTTCCTTATATTTGTCTTCTTTTTCTGGAATCATAGTAAGATATTTGACCCTTCTCATTTAACTCTGTCCTCTTAATATTAATCCATCTTTTTATGTTTCTGTATTATCATGTCTGATAATTTCCTCAGGTTTATCTTCCAGTTCATTAATTATCTGTATAGGTGTAGCTAATCTGCTTTTTAACCTATATATTGAGTTTTAAATTTTTTGGCAGTATCTATTTTTATTCATGGCTGTTTGGATAGTTTAATTCTTGTATAGGCTTAAGATACTTTCTTTTTATCATTGTGAACCTTCATTTACTTGTTCTACTCCTTGAGGTTCTTTGGGTCCTGGTAATCTTTGTTGTGACTTCTGGCTCTTACACCTGTAGATTGTGTCCTGATGATTTTATTTTTTATTTTTATTGTAAGGATACTGCTCTTTTGTGGGAATCTCACGTGGCCTAGGTGTTTTTCTCTAGATCATTTTGCATTAAGCCAGATTCCCTAAGGGTGTCTCCATCTAAGGACCTGTTTTGGGATATTCAGATATCAGAACTCATCAAGGTAAGGGCCTGGGGTTTAAGTTTCTTAGCATAGACTAATTTTCATGCAGAGTTAAAAGGAAGGTAGACATACTTGGTCTTCCTTTATTGCACAATAGGGTAGCTTTTTTTTTTTTTCTTCACTTTTTAGCCCATCTGTATTCAGGACCAAAGCTTTGTTTCTTCTCTCTGTATGTGCTTTGTGTTCTAGGACTGATAATTATCTAGGGCTGATAATACACTTGTTGCTCTGATTTTCTTGTTTTATCTTTTTTTTCCCCAGGCCCTTAGGGATTTTCCTTTCTTCCTTTTAATGAGCTAATTTGTTATTTGTTATTATTTTATATCCTGCTTTTCTGGTCATTTGTAATGGGAGATTTTTTTAAAAATCAAATGCATCTATTTTAAATAGAAAATTTGATAAGATTTGCCAAATGTATACTCATGTAACTATGACAACAAGATACTGAATCTCGTCCCTATGCCTTTTTAGTCTTTCTTCATCTCCCCACCGTGAAAACCCCAGACAATCATGGATCTATTTTTTGTCATTATAAATTATATTTGTCTTTTGTAGAGTATTTTACAAATGGACTTATTATTTACACTCTTTGTTTGCAAGCAGTATAAAGTTCTGAGATTCATGTTTTTGTACATATTAATATTCCATTTCTTTTTGTTGCTTAATAGTCTGTTTCATGGGTGTTCCGCAATTTGCTCATTGGTTTATTTGCTCATTAGCATTTGGGTTATTTTCAGTTTGACATGACTTCTGGTTTGTGGGGATATCTGCTCTTACACATGTAGCTTATCTCCTTTGTTTATTTTTTATTGTTAGCTTATCTTTAAAAGTTGTGAACTTCTGGTGAGGTACAGTGGCTCATGCCTATAATCCCAGCACTTTGGGAGGCCAAGATGGGAGGATTGCTTGAGATCAGGAATTCGAGACCACTCTGTTCAACATAGCAAGACCTCATCTCTACAAAAAAATTAAAAACTTTGCTGGGTGTACAGACATGTTCCTATAGTTTCAGCTACTCAAGAGGCTGCAGTGGAAGTATCACCTGAACGTAAGAGGTCAAGGGTGCAGTAAGGCTTGTTCATGCCACTGCACTGCATCCCGGATGACAGAGTGAAACTCTGACTCAAAAAAAAAAAAAAAAAAAGAAAAGAAAAAATTGTGAACTTCTATGGAAATCCCATGGAGCCTACTTTGAGGGTATATCTCAACCTACATTATTATGAATGAAATGCTATAAATATTTTTATATAGATTTATTATGCCTCATCTCATATACTTGAGATCAGAAGTATTTCAGATTTTTTTGAATTTTGTATTTTAATGCACATAATAATGATATATCTTGAAGATGGGACCCAAGTCTAAACATGAAATTCATTTATGTTTTATTTTATAAAATACTTTTATTTGGCTGTGACTCATCACATGAGGTGAGGTGTGGAATTTTTCACTTGTGATGTCGTTTTGGCACTTAAAAAGTTTCAGATTTTGGAGTTTTTCAAATTTCAGTGTTTGGGGTTAGGGATATTCAATCTGTATATGTTTTTGTTTATATATACATAAATACACACACGTGTGTGTGTGTGTGTGTGTGTGTGTGTGTGTGTGTGTGTACTTTTCAGTAAAGTAGAATTACTAGTTCATATGGTAGATAGGTTTAAATTTTTAAGAATGTGCCGAGCTGTTTTTGAAAGTGGTTGTACCACTATGCAGTCCTATTAGCAACGTATGAAAATTTCAGTTGAGACATGTCCTCACATTCACTTAACATTGTCTATCTCTTTAATGTATATTTTTCATTTTTGTGGGTATACACTGGTATCTCATATTGATTTTATTGGTCACACTTTCTTACTTACAAATGATATTGAGGCTTTCTTGATGTTGTCACTATTTTAATGAAGTGTCTGTTCAAATATTTTGCTCACCTTTTGAGGTGTTATCTATTATAGAGTTGCAAGAGTTCTTCATATATTTTGGATACATGTCATTTGTCAGACATATTCTGAATATTTTCTTGCAGACTGTGGCTTGTCTTTTTGTCTTTTTATGTCTTATGAAAATGAAAGGTCAATTTTATTGAAGTCCAGTTTATCACTTACTTTGTTGTATTGTTTGTGCTTTTTGTGTTTTAAGAATCTTTGCCTAACCAAAGGTAACAAAGATTTTCTCCTTTGTTTTCTTCTATAGTTATTTTTAAAGCTTTGGCTTTTATTTATAGGCCCATGATTTATTTTGAGTTATTTTGATATATAATGTGAGTTAAGGGGGTCATTCCAAAAAATGAATTTCGGATACATTGTCCAGTTGGATATCCAAGTGTTTCAGTGCCATTCCTTGAAAATACCATCATTACTTTACTGTATTGCCTTATTATCATTGTAAAAAAGAAATTGGTCATGTATGTGTAGGTTTATTTTTTGATTTTCTGGTTTTTTATATCTGTTTGTCTATCTTATCTACCTACCTATCTGTCTATCTCTTTATGCTAAAACCACACTGTCTTGATATCTACAGCTTTATAATTAGACTTTAAATTAGGTAGGGTGAGCCTCCAACACTGTTTTAGTGATTAGATCTTTTCCATATATTTTAGTATCAGATTGCTAGTTTATACCATAATTTCTTCTGGCATTTGGTTTGGGAGTGCATTGAATATATAGATATATTTAAGGAGAATTAACATTTTCACAATGTGGAGTCTTTGAGTAAGTGAATACAGATTATCTTCCATTTATTTAGATCTTAATTTTTCTCAACAATGCTTTGTAGTTTTCCATGTATAGAGTTTTGTTTTGTTTTTGTTTTTTTTAACATATCCTGTTAAATTTTCCCCACTTCATGTTTTGGGGTACTGTTAATAATAGTTTCATTTTACCTTTTGGTTTTTATTATTAGACTTTAAAGTATAATTGATTTCTATGTATTAACCATGTATCCTCTGATCTTTCTAAACTCACTTGTTCCAGTAGCTTTTTATAAGTTTCTTAGAGTTTTCTACATTTATGACTATGTCCTCTGTGAATAAGATGTGTTATTTGTATCTTCTGTAGAACCTGTATTTTTTCTTGCCTTATTGCATATGCTAGGAACTTCAAGTTCTATGGTAAACAGAAATGATGAGTGAGAACATCCTTTTCTTTTTTGTAGTCTTAGGAGGAAAGCATTCAGTCTTTTACTCTCTCTCTCTCTCTCTCTCTCTCCCTTTTATCTCTACGACATCCATCTGATAAACTCTTATGTCCAATATTGTACCTAGATCCTGGTAGTACTTTTGATGATGATAGCATAACAGCAATAAACTATAATGTGATGCATATAATACATGAGGAACCAAAACTCACAACAACCTTCATTGATAGGTATTGTGTACATTTTTCAGGTAGGGTTATCAGAGAGAAAGTAACTTGCCAAAAGTAAAAAATATCAAAATAAGCTACAAAACTTTCCATATGTGATAAGTATATACACAATATAACTATAATGTAAGAGAGAAATGAGTACAATGAGAAAAATAGGAAATGTGGGACTTCTGGTGAACAAAAGGCCCTGGAGATGGACTTAAATGCCTGGTTGTAGAGTTAATCATTCAGATTTTATTTGGAGAATTTCTGTAGAAATGTAACATAGTAAAAAACATACATTTTTTGTTTCTCATATTAGCTATTATGGCAACTAAGTGCATGATAGACTAATGAAGAAAGAAAATGTACCAGGGAAATGTTTTCTAGAAGTTCTAGTATGTAATAAAGATGAGAACCGAGTAATGTCTGATGGTAACTCTGGAGGTAAATATCAGAGAAATACCTAGATATAACAGAGAATTGTAAGACAGATTGTACATGAGGATAGAGGAAAAACCCATATGTCCTCAAAGATAGGGACTTGAGCCTAATGATATCTTAGGAGGTATAGTTTTTTAAGAACAAGAGGATGTCACTTAAGGTGCTTTTTCAGATCACACTTGTGACAGTTACCAAGATTTTCCCCACCCCGACATAAACGCGCGCGTGCGCGCACACACACACACACACACACACACACACACAGAAAAATATTGATAGTTATATTTTCACTAACTTCCCAAGTGATTCTGATTTAACCATTCTCTCTTAGTTATTGATCTGCTATTTCCAAGAAAGGAGAAATGTACTTTATTTATAATAAATATGATAAAAATGAACTTTCCCATACATTGCTTGCTTCTGTTGGACTTTTTTTGTTGTGATGTCCTAAAGGAGTTAAAATATGTGATATTTTAGAAGGGAGGTCTCTGAGAATATGTGTATTTGGAGTTATTTTAGTAGAAATGGCAGTGGTGAAAATGTGTTATTATATTGCAGCAGTTTTTAAAGAAAACTTATTCCTCTCTCCTTCCTTCCTCATGTTCTTCCTTCTCTCCCTCTTCCCTTTACTTTTTCCCTATTTTCCTTTCATACATAGTTAGGTGCCTATTGTGTGCTTAGGATATGTATACACTGATGAACCAAAATATACAGAGTCATACATTTTCAGAACTTTCAGTCTAATGGTAGTAAAAACTAAACAAATGCTTGCACAAATAAATGCTGTTTTTAATCCAACCAGGGAAAATTGAGCATGGTATTTCCCTAGCTTAAAAAATATATTACTTCCTGAAAATTATGGGCCGCTTGAAATTTGAAGCATATTTTCCCATAGCAGCCATAATATAGAGTTCTTATGAAGTCCCAAGAAGTCCTATTTAATCTGAGTGTTGCTCAGTTTCTCTTTGTAACTTTGTTTTTGTGGGAAAATGTGTCTATATGATAATGCTGTAGACATACTGAAGGCAATCTAATATTGTAAGGTTGATAGGAATTGGCCTTAAAAGAAAAAGCCAAGAAGAGAGGGCATCAGAGGGTACAACAACAATGATTAATAAGTGTTAGATTCTGTGTATCATGAGTTTATATTATAGGAAGGAGGATAAAACATGTACTAGTTGCTATATAATGTAATATGTTCAGTAACACATGTTTTTATTCAGATACAGAAGTGGCATAGAGAGGATACTTACAGGTAAGAAGGTTAGAGAAAACATCAAGAGAAAGAAGTGAAGTCTCAGTATAACTTGGAAGATTAGATGGTAATCTTCTTGATGAGCCAGTGGAACTAGAAAAGAGCATTTTTGTTATTACTAGTTTTTAGTTTGAAGGCATGAAACAACATGGTCAATTTCAGGAATGACAAAGTAGTGTGGTATTCAAAGAAGCATAAAGTATGAGTTGAACAAGAACAGGGGCCGAAGCCAGGGAGCGACGCAATTGCTTAACGCCTTATAGGAATTATTGGTGGTGTCTGTAGGAAGCTGGGATAGACATAAAACCTTGGGCTTACGAGTTCAGTCTGTTAGATTTGAGGGGATCATGCTCAAGAATAGTTGCTTGATGGAAGTTTCATACTAAATTGCTGTAGTTACTTTTTCTATTTGTGCACACTTATCTTTACAGGAACCCTCAATTGTGATTTCCGAGACATCTCAAGAGACAATTAATCTCTTCTTTTTTATCATTTTCTTTATTTGTTTTTTTTGTTTGTCTGTTTTTTTGAGTTGGAGTCTCACTCTGTCGCCCAGACTGGAGTGCAGCGGCCGCTCCCGGCCACCACAGCCTTGACCTGCTGGGCTCCGGCGATCCTTCCGTCTCAGCCTTCCGAGTAGCCAGAATTACAGGCATGCGCTGCCACGCCCGGCTGATTTTTTGATTTATTATAGAGATGAGGTCTCCCCTGCCCAGGCGGGTCTCGAACCCTCGGGCTCAGGCAATCCACTCACCTCGGCCTCCCAAGGCGCGGGATTACAGGCTGAGCCACCGAGCCCAGTTATCATTTTCTTTAAAGTATAAAATATCACTTCCTTCCCTCCTTTCTTCCTCTCTCCCTTCCATCCTCCTCCTCCTCCCTCCTCCTTCCTCTCCTTTCCCTTCCCTCCTTCCCTCCTCCCTCCCCTTCCCTCCTCCCTTCCTTCCTTCCCTCCTCCCTTCCTTCCTCTCCCTCCTCCCTTTCCTTCCTCCCTTCCTCCCTCCTCCCTTCCCCCCTCCCCCTCCTCCCTTCCTCCCTCCTCCTCCCTTCCTCCCTTCCTCCCTTCCTCCCTTCCTTCCTTCCACTGTTGCCCAGGCTGGAGTGCAGTAGCACACTCACAGCCACTGCAGCCTTAACCTTCTGGGCTGAGGTGATCCTTCCACCTCAGCCTTCCAAGTAGCTGGAACCACAGGCATGTGCTACCCTGCCCAGCTAATTTTCTTGTTTAATGTAGATATGTGGTCTTGCCATATTGCTCGGGCTGGTCTTGAACTCTTGAGCTTAGGCAATTCTCTTACCTCCGCCTCCCAAAGTGCTGGGAATGCAGGTGTGAGCCACTGTGCCTGGCTTTTTTTTTTTTTTTTAATTCTCTCTTTATTTCAAAAGCTTTAGGGGTAGCAGTTTTGGGTTACACGGATACATTGTATAGTGGCAAAGAAGTTTGGGTTTTGAGTGTACCCACCACCCCCACCTGTGTACATCGTACCCTGTGGGCAATATTTCATCCCTCCACCCCACACTCATTTTTCATAGCAAATAGAATCCTAAGACTAAGCCAAGTACAAAACAATTTGGAAATTTCCAAGAAAGTAGATCCCAGTTAAATTGATGACTAAGTTTTATATTTTAATCTAGACAGTCTGATTCATAATCTTTTAACTTCTGTCTGTTCTAAGCAATACTAGATACTTCTTGTTTGTGCTTGTTAAAGAGTTTTATTACATATTTATATAATGTCTATTGGAATAAATTGTTTTAAGAAAAGACATCTATACTTCCCATTAGTAATTTATATGCCCTTACTTTTTTCTTGATTCAGGCTAGATGTGTATCTGGCCCTTTGTTCCTTTAAGAATAGTATTACAGAAGGTCAATGTCTAGTTCTTTCAGGAATCGCCACACTGAATTCCAAAGAGGTTGCACTGGTTTGCCTTCCCACCAGCAGTGTGAAAACATTCCCTGTTCACCACATCCTCACCAGCATCTCTTGTTGTTTGTTTCATTAATGATGGCCATTCTTACCCAGCAATCCCCCTATTGGGAATATACCCAGAAGAACTCAAGTCATTCTGCCAAAAAGATACCTGCATACACATGTTTATTGCAGTTCTATTCACAATAGCAAATAACAATAGGAACCAACCATGCTGCCCATTGAAGCTGGACTGGATTTTAAAAATGTGGTACATATACACAATGGAATATTAGACAGTCATAAAGAAGGACAAATACATGGCCTTTGCAGCAACTTGGATGGATTTCAAGTCTGTCATATTGTGATCTATCACAGAAGCAAAGAGCAGAGTATCATATGTTTTTACTCATAAGTGGACCCTGAAGAATTATCATAAAAGGATTGGCAGTAGTGGGAAACTGCCAGAGGAGGGTAGGTGGAATTGGCAGTTGAGGGAAGCTGCCAGGGGAAAGAAGGGCACACCTCATCAACAGGGTACCTGCATAATAACATTTGTATACCGAACCCTGAATTGTACCCACGTCATTAAAATAAAAGGGAGGAAGAAAAGAATAGCATTATGTATACTTTATGGAAAATGCCATTTAATTATTCTATTAGAACATAAAGTTTATTTCCTTTATTTAGGTAGTACCTCCTTACATTACTTAGGAGTTAATCAAGATGTTTAATTGTTTATTTATATATTGTTTAGTTGAGTTATACTCAACTCTTATACTGAATAGGGAAAACCTTGCTTTTCTTGCTCTTATATCTTCTTGAGTTTTAGTATAAGAAAAAAAATTAAAGATGGCTAATACTCTTTTGAATGAGACAGAACTTTCTGTTTAATGTATTTTGAGAGGGAATAAAATATTCTCAAGCAAATTAGAGATAAAGGGAAGTGAAAGAGATTGAGAGATGGTATACTGTAAATATCCTGTTTTAATAAGTACTCATTTGTTCTTCAAGTTGGGAAAACACACTGAGTACATCTACAAGTTTTAGCTTTTAAACTATTATTTGCTTCTTTACTGTGCTTCATATAGTCTGAATTTTGCTTAAATCTTTAGAGAGGAGAAAGCAGTTGGTTGTTCTTGCAATCGCTTTGTCTACTCTTAACAGAATCCCTTATTTCTCTTTTTTCTCTGCCTCACCTTTCCACCAACACAGCAGATTCTTCTCGCTCACCGAAAAAAGGAAATACTTGGGAGACCACTGGGTAACCTCTATCAATGTTCTCTCTTAGATTTCTTTTGTTATCCCGCAATCGGGTTTTCCACATTTTAAATTGTATCATTTTTTGTGTTTTGAATTTTTATTTAAATTTTCTGCTTAAAATTACCTTCGGTGACTTTATGTGAATAATAAAGATATTGCTGAGGTAATTTTTTTTTTCACACAATGTTTTCTCTAAAGATCTTCTTAGGGTGAGGATGGTAGATCTCTCTAGTGTTACTGTCAGAAACAGTTTGTCCTCTCTGAAAGTTGGTTTGCTTTCATCTTATGGCTAGGGTTTTCTCTTGTCTCAGTTATTGTAACTCATTTTTCTAAAGGACATTTATATCTTTGTTATCTGTGTTGTTTTATCTATCATTGGACTATTCTTTTACTAATTTTTTAAGAGCAGAAACTCTGCTGTGTCCCCAGAGAATTTAATCGTCATCCCTTTTTCCTCTGTTTTTGGCTATGGCTAGTCATCATGGGCCACTCTCCTAAAACTCTGAGAGTTATATCTAGAGCAGTGGTTAAAGAGGAAAAAGTAGATCGTGAAGTTGACTATGAATGTCTCCCTTGTTGAATTTAAAAAATATTCTTTATTGAGCTTACTATAGCAGGGCTCCTACTTATAAAAAGGCAGTATTCTAAAGGTTTGGAAATTGAGTTTTGGAATTCAGAATAGATTTTTTCAAGAACCAGTATTATAAGTTAGGAAATTAGGCTACTCTATAGCAGTCTGGATCATAATATAAACTGTGATCAAACCAAAGACAATTGCAATTAAATTGATAGGGCAGAAACTTGTGTTACTTTTGCATGCAGATACTAGTGAAACACCTAGTGAGATACTTGTGGAAATTTCATATGAATATATTCAAGAGCTTGATGATACTGCATCTATTATGTCTAGTTTAATTTTTTAAATAGCAAACAAAGTAAGAAATTCTTTTGAATATATTTTTCTGATTTCTTGACTGCTATGTTTGTGCATTCTAAGAAAACAGTCATTGAGATCAATAATCGGATCCTCTTCTCTCTGGAAAAGTCAACAGACTAGCACTATTCTAAGTGTAGATTTAAAAATATAATACTGCTTTTACTACTTTTACCAAAAATATTATAATTTGAAATAATAAAAGAGAGATTTAACACCGTAACTAAATATGTCCATTCTAAAGTTATATTAGAATTTTATAATGTAATGTCTGAATTATATAATGTAAACTGCGACCCATATGTAACACAATGTCATTGACAGGCAGTTTCCATCTTGTAAGTAGGACTTATTCATGATATAGGCTGGACAACTGCAGTCATTTAATTTGTTACATTCTTGAAATAATATATACTAATATTAATGTGATAGTCTATTTTTAATTACAAGAATATAATATTTTAGCCACATTAGGAGTCTAATACTTTCCCAGCTAACCTATAGGAGTATATTAGCATTTTGCAAATAATATATATTTTTTCATTAATATATATATGTATTACTGTATTCTTTTTAGGGAGAACTATGGTAAAAGGAATAGAAAGGGAAGAAATTTTACTCATTTTTATTTTTACTTTTTTGAGTTGGAGTCTCACTCTGTCACCCAGGCTGGAGTGCAGTGGCATATTCAGCCACCACAACCTCGACCTGCTGGGTTCAGGTGATCCTTCCACCTCAATCTTCCAAGTAGCTGGAACTAGAGGCGCGTGCCACCATGCCCAGCTATTTTTTTATTTATTGTAGAGATGAGGTCTTGCCAAGTTGTCCAGGCTGGTCTTGAACCCCTGGGCTCAGGCAATCCTCTCGCCTCCACCTCCCAAGTGCTGGGATTACAGGCCTGCCACAGGCTGGGAAGAAGTTTTATAAAGAGAACTATGCAACCACTCAGGTCATGTCTTTATACTCCTCTTTTCTCATTCTCCCTGTCTCCATTACCTCTGAAGCACCAAAGATTGAGAATAGTTAGAGTAAGGAGGCTGGGAAATGTAGGAGAAAGGTAAACAAACTAGTTGATGAATAAGTATGTAGGAAGCAGGGAGTGCAAAGGTAACTTGATCTCTACTTCTTGCCCGAAGTTCCTTACATTTCAGAAATAACTCATCAAAGTTGAAAGCATATGTCTTTGTTGTTAATACAGCTACCCTGTAGCAGCAGGAATTTCTATTTCTTTTTCTCAGTGGTTCAATCCTGCCCCTGGTTGCTGGCGGGGGCAACAGGGACCAGGCGTTTGGGACAGGGCTCTCTCTAGGGTGCCTTGAAAGAAATATACACAGAGTTAGAGGTTTATAAATTTGATATTTTAATGTATAAAATCGGGAGTGCTTTAATATATAAAACTCAAATAGAAATGCAAGTGACCAAATATCAAGATGCTATCAGGAAATATTCTGGATTTCAGTCTGCAGTGTCCATATTCTGAGTATAATAAGCCTTTAATTTTATTTTAAATGTGTCATGCTTTTAATGCTAATAATTAAAACCAATTAGAAGAAAAAGCTGCATGTATATAAGTTAATATAATATTTTACAAGCCCAATCCATCTGTTTTAGCCGTACATGTTTTAAGTCAACCACTACTTTACAGAGAACTTTCAAGTTTATGTTTTCTGATTTTCGAGGGATAATAAGCATAGTTTCAAGTTCATTGTAGCATTAAAAGTGATTTAGTAATCAATTTGTTTTCATTTCAACTCTCTCATTGCTGTTTATCTAGGGGATAGTGATCCTAGAAGAATGTCAACTTCCAAAAGACATTTTGAAAAAACAAATACAATTTGCAGACCAAGCAACTTCGTTAAACACTACAGGGAATCCTCAGGGTCCCCAAGAGTGTCAAGATCCTTTACCAGAACAAGATTTTGAAATGTCACCAAGCAGCCCTACTTTACTTCTTCGAAACATAGAAAAACAGGTAAAGTCAGAGTAGGGTGTGAGTGGAATAAAATGACTTTTCATCAATTTTATATAAAATATTCAAATAAATATCATTATATTATGTCTTCCCGGGATATTGGCTACTAAAGCTGACCACTTGACATTAAATACAATTAAAATATTTGGTATATGACTGACTAGTCTCTATTGTGATATTGATGTAATTAGAATTACTTAGGATGTTAATTCATTTTTACTAGGGTCAAAGCATCTTTTTTTCTAACAAAATTGCTTATCATTGGAGTTTTTTCAAGGGAAAAGAACAGCAGTAACCTTATATTTGAATGGTCGTTTGGCTTGTTTACTGATCAGGATTTTTAGTGAAAGATACTATTGGAATATGGGTTTTTTCATTAAAAAATGATTATGTAAATGGAAAGTCAAAAAAGCTCCCAACAAATTACTTTGATTCCAAAACCTTTTCTGGTATCTAAGTCTTATTATAGATAACTCCGCAAGTTTATTCTGTCCTAGCAATCCTATATCTATGCTTTGAAATCAAATCATTTATTTTGATTTAAACTGGTGGCTCTTGAACAAACCTGACTTTTTAGGAGTTTGTTACTTTGTGACTAGACTGAATCTGCCAGAGCATAGCCATTTTTGACCATAGCCGCATGTCCTTCTGGAAAATGATATCGATCCATACTTGTCTACATCTAATTTTCCTAGGCTTTTCTGACATATGAAATAATTAAATACAGGTTACTGTCTTACTCCTGTTAAACCCAGATGTGGTGTAATTTTTTCCACCCAATATTTGTCAAAATTACAATTGCCTAGAGTTTTTGTTAATTGGAATGTATAATCAAAACACTTTTACGAATATTTTATAATTTAGAAAGTTATGTGGTAGCTAATGTTATATTGTAATGCACTTTACCATATAAACAATGAATTTTTTTTTTTTTTTTTAAATTTAAGAATTGGCGTACAAGTACGTGGTTGTTACATGGGTATATTGTGTAGTGGTGAGAATGTTGGTTTTGGTGATATCACCATATTCCCACTTACCTCTTTCTTTTCTCTCCCCTAATCCTATAGGATCAATCCTCTTCCAGTTTGACCTTTGTTGTTTTATACTCCAGAGTAATTTATTTGCTGGCTCAGTCAAATCTACTTTGTCTACCTGTGGAAAAAATGGAAAGTGGAAGCTGATTAAATTCATTGTAATAATGCACAATTCCAGAGGGATTTTCATTTCTAAAAGACATTTCTTGTTCTTTTCTTTTCTTTTTAGGGTTCCAGTTTTTTGACTGGACCTGAGATAACATCAAAACTTGCTAATTGGTGGAACCCAGTGTAAAATAAAATTGCAGAGTTCATTCTTGAAAACAGTGGTTAAGAAGTTACAGGGACTACAAAGCACTAAGCCAGCACAGGAAGCTTCTGAGTAAGCCCTGTACACAGATGGCATGCCGGTGGAGCTGGCCTGGGTCGTGCATTGTGTCTCTTTGCCGATGGGAGTGTCAGGGGCTTTTGTAGTGCAGGGAACCAGGAGTTGTGAGAGCTCAACTAGGAAGAGTAGAGGCAAAAGATGCAGAAAGGGGCAGCAGCAATCACTTGCAGAGGTGGTTAATCAATTGCCTATGCACAAGTCAAGAGATGGCCAATTTTTAAAAAAACTTCAGTTGCGTGTACGTACTTGTTGAGGAAGACAGCCTGTGAGTGAGTTCGCTGGTGAAGCTGGCGAGCCAGTTGTCATGCATCAGCTTGTTTTTTTTTTAACATAATCTATTGGCTGGCACGGTGGCTCATACCTGTAATTGCAACAGTTTGGGAGGTGAAGGCCATAGGATTGCCTGAGCCCAGGGATAGGAGACCAGCCTGGGCAACTTGGAGAGACCTGCTCTCTACAGTAAATTACAAATTAGCGGGCACGGTGGTGCACGCCTATAGTGGTGGCTACCTGGAAGGCTGAGGCGAAGGATCACCTGAGCCCAGCTGGTGGAGGCTGCGGTCGCTGCAGGCAGTCGCTGCACCGCTGCACTTCACCTTGGGCGACAGACACAAAAAAGATTATTGATATCCAACGGTTCACTGATAATCCTTTGACTTGTTAAAGTAGTTTCACTAGAGTCGGAAGTGAAAATATGAAGATGCTATTGAGTTGTATACTTATATCATTTTTTTAAAAAAAACAACTTATTGATAGTAATAATATGTGTTTGCAAGGTTAGATAATATATTTTGTTCATAAATTGAAAAGAGTCTTATTTTTAGTGCTCTATGTGGTATATTCACATTAGAAACCTTGTTATGAATAGCTTGTAAGTGCTTTGACTTAGAGTTAATTAGCTTTTGTTTTCAGAGATCAAATTATGTTTCTCTTTTACTTTTATACAGTGACTTTCCTATCCCATATATAGGCTTGGATATATGATATTGTATTGGGCCAGAGTAGGCTAAAGCTAGTGGTTGTAGTGCTGACTTTCTGGGCCTATGATTCACATATACCTGACCAGCAACCTCCAAATTTTTTATGATGTTTTTGGAGATGGGACAATGAGAAGTATTTCAGACTGGAAAATATGAGATACTCTATAAATATAATTGTCTGACTAAACTAATGAATACTTTCTAAAAGTATAGAGAATCCATTTGTGTTGATGATTTTGAAAATGAGATTTAATCTAAAAAAAAACTGAGTAATAATTTTTAAATTGAAGTCATTAGATGCATATTATCTCTGAAAAAATAAATGATGAAAACATTTCAGGAATTCTCTCATGAAAGACTTTTTGAAGGAATACAATATTAGGCTTAATTTTATCATATTCTTTAGTCTCATTTCTAAGAGGATATTATTAGTTTCATACAAATGAAGTTTCAAAATAATTATTTCACATACCCCTTTATTTTATAATGGAGCACCTTGCATTCAATGAAAATAGTCACATAGGGGCGTGTGTGTGTGTGTGTGTGTGTGTGTGTGTGTGTGTGTGTAGAGAGAGAGACAGAAAGAGGCAGAGACACTATATTAAGTGACAAAACCAGGTTTTAGAAAATTGATGTGGCATGATTTTATTAAAAGTGTATGTGTGTGTGCCGGGCTCGGTGGCTCAGCCTGTAATCCCGCGCCTTTGGGAGGCTGAAGTGAGTGGATTGCCTGAGCCTGCGGGTTCAAGACCCGCCTGGGCAGGCGAGACCTCATCTCTACAATAAAATCAAAAAATCAGCCGGGCGTGGTAGCGCGCTCCTGTAATTCCGGCTACTTGGAAGGCTGAGGCGGAAGGATCGCCGGAGTCCAGCAGGTCGAGGCTGCGGTGGCCAGGAGCGGCCACTGCACTCCAGTCTGGGCGACGGAGCGAGACTCCAACTCAAAAAAAAAAAAGTGTATGTGTGTGTGTGTGCATGTTGTACATACATCATGCTCACACATACTTAGATAATTTAGTTGAGAGGGAGACATATATACCATGATATTAGCAGTGGTTTTCTGTTTAAAGTATGATTGCAAGTGACTTTCTTTTCATTTTTTTAACATTATATTTTCCAGTTTGTCTACAATGAGCTTTGATTGCATGTATAATGAAATTAGGTGTCATTCTTTTGTAGAAATGTACTATTTCCGTGTATATGGCTTTTGTTTATAATAATTGTCTTGAGGATAATTTAATATTTATTACATATATTTAAGTTTGGATAAGGGCCAATGAAATCTTAGGTCCTAAAATAAACCCTGGTTTTTTCGAATTAGGAAAAACATCGAGAAAAGTGTGCTGTTAGTTTTAGGCCTGAATTTGCATCCTAGCTCTATTACTTACCAACTTATAACCCTTGATCAAGCTACTTAATCTTCCTTTCTTTTCTATGATTTACTCATCTTTCTGGTATTAATAATAGTAATATCAGTAACTGTAATATTATCTACTTTGCAGGTTAGTTGTAAAGATTAGAAATACTCTGTGTTTGATCCCTAGTAAAGTGCGTGGCACATAGTAAGCAAGCACTTTATAAAATATACCTATGGTTTTTGTATTATGAACTTACCAGCTTCAAGGGAAATATTATATAGATAATATTAGCTGGGTTCAAATGATTTAGATGGTGGGATGGGTAGGTGAAGGAACTCTAATAAAAAAGGATGTGGAAAAGAATTGGTACTTCGAGTGTAGATTTATTTATAATAAGCGGAAAAATCAGTAGCGTGAGTCATCTCTGTAGACGAAAATATTTACTGAAATAAAAACATTTATGAGTGTCATGAGAAGTTAAGCATTTAATAGGAAGCAGAGGTGTGAGAGTGAACTCACCTTTCTTGCTTAGCCGTGGTAAAAGGTTGACTGTTTCCTTGCAGAGTGCACAGTTGACTGAGATCATCAACAGTTTGATTGCCCCTCTCAACCTGTCCCCAGCTTCGTCACCCCTCTCCTCCAAATCCTGCAGCCAGAAATGTCTGGCTAATGGCATTTCCAGGAGGTAGGTATCAGTGAGACAGTTTTGCTTCTAAATATGACTATTTTATTTTATCTTTTAAGTATTTATCACTACTTCTTTCCTTCTACATTAAGGACTACTGGAGTACAACCAATACACCGTGGATACAGTTTTAGATAACATCAAATTTATATAATTAAGGTAACTATAAACCTAGGAGAGAGGGAGAAAGCATTCCAGGAAGTTCTATAATGTTTCTAAAAAGGAATAGCAGTGAAAACATTTGCTGTAGAAGTGCTTTCTTATTTACTGTACCTGGTATTTTTTATCTTTTGTATTCTTAAGCTCCATGCTGTCCTTGCAGTGCATTTTTAGAAAAAAAAGATCCTAGATGTAATTCGGACACAAAAGGTTGGTAGGTAGCACCCGTAAAATTCAGCTTAGGTTTTATTTATTTTGTATCTTAGCTTTTATAAAGTAAGTTTTTTTTTTTAATATAATCAATATAATAACTCCTACAGTCATTAGCAATTTATCTCATATGCACCGGCAAAAATATACTATGAATCCTAGTTTTTTTTTGGAGATGGGAACAGCGTTTGTTCTACCTTTTTTTTTTTTTTTTTTTTTTACTGTTCTCCATACTTTTCCCTTTGAAGATAAAATTGGAAGACGTACTAATAGCATATCATTTTATCTGTACATCATCCAATTTTTTTTCAGGTAAAATTGTAGTGTTGGCTTCTTTGCTTTAATTACCATAAGGAACTAAGTGTAATTTTGTATCAGGAAATATTCATATTAATAATTATATGATTCAGTATTTTAAAAACCTTGAAATATAGCATGAGAGAAAAACTTATTAATTGGCTCTACTTAATGATAATCATGAAGGAGAGACTTAAGGCCGTAGAAAATAATGATCCAGGTGGCAAATTAGAGATGCACCAAGGGATGGAGAACAAGTAGAATGGTAAGTGATCACGTGGGCATATGAGAAAATGATATTAAGAGACGGGACGGAAAAAAATTCCAGGATACGATAGCGTGCAGGTCGGGAGGAAGGTAAATGGAGTTAAATTATACTCAGGTCTTTGAATTATTCAGGATGCCAGCAAAGGCACTGATTTTACTTTCAATATTCCTAAATTACGGATGATAGAGGAGCCCCGCATAAGAGAAGGAACTTCTTGGGTGCTGATAATGATCTGTTATTGACCCGAGTTTCCGGGACAGTGGGGAAGCAAGGGAAGGCACTGCTTCACATTCGCAAGTTAAACATGAGATAAGTGTTTTATGTATTTATGTGTATCTTATATTTCACAGTTTTACAAAGTAAGAAGTTGAGGGCACAAACTTTGTACTTCAAAAAGGAAAAATGGAAAATTTTCACTTAAGAATTTATATTTATCTTCTAGTTTTGAAAAAAATTCAGTGATATTATTTATCCTAAACCAATTAGCAAAATTTGACTAGTCCCACAGGAGTATGATATTTAATTCATTTATAAGGAAACAAAGACAGAAACCTCATTTTATCATGTTACCATGTTACCTTAACATTTGGTCATAGGGACTGATATAGTTGAGTTTATAATTTTTGCCCTTTTAAAAATCTGTCAAATCAGTCTTAATCTAGGATGTCTTTTCTATCTTTTGCAGTAAAGGTGATCATAGATTCTTGTAGAAAGCAATGAGAAATGTCTAAAGAAAACTACCAGTAGCTGCAGTGTGTTTTTATCATCCCCTATGACCCAAAAACTACTCTTTAAAAAAAGTTTTTAGGGCCAAGCTCAGTGGCTCAGCCTGTAATCCTAGCACTTTGGGAGGCTGAGGCGAGTGGATTGCCTGAGCTCGTGGGTTTGAGGCCAGCCCGGACAACTTGGCAAGACTTTGTCTCTACAATAAATAAAAACTTAGCCAGGTGTGGTAGCTTACACCTGTAGTTCCAGCTACTTGGAAGGCTGAAGCAGAAGGATTGCCAGAGCCCAGCAGGTCAAAGCTGGGGTGGCCGTGAGCGTGCCACTGCACTCCAGCCTGAATGACAGAGACTCCAACTAAAAAAAACATTTTTTAGCCGGGCTCAGTGGCTCAGCCTGTAATCCTGCGCCTTTGGGAGGCTGAGGTGAGTTCATTGCCTGAGCCTGCGGGTTTGAGACCCGCCTGGGCAGGCGAGACCTCATCTCTACAATAAATCAAAAAATTAGCCGGCCGTGGTAGCGCACGTCTGTAGTTCCAGCTACGTGGAAGGCTGAGGCAGAAGGATCGCCGGAGCCCAGCAGGTCGAGGCTGCAGTGGCCGCTCCTGGACAGTCTGGGCGACAGAGTGAGACTCCAACTCAAAAAAAAAAAAAAAAAATCATTATGGTGCTTACATATGTATATCCTTTCTGTTCCAAAAAACATATAAAATCATAACCCAAATTTAGCAGTATTCAGTGTCCCCTCTAGCTGAATTTTTGCAATAATATTATATTAAAAATAAATATCAAGTCTATTAAAATGTATGCCACTCAATAGATTATTGATCAAGGGTTCAATATATGTCTTACAGTAAACATAACCGATATTGGGGGACAGTCTATGGTTGTGTGAGAAGCAAATGACATAGCATATGTGAGATCTGACAATTATGCTTGCAAATTCATCCTAGAAAAAGTGCTCCACACCTCATTGCTGAATATCACTGTGGTCACCTTCAAAGGGTTCCCCTTGGGAAGCTATGCACGGACGCCAGTGCCTTGTCCACCTGGCAAAGCAGTTTTGGAACTCTTTTTCTGGAGTAGCCATCAGAGTTGTCATCGTCTTACCATTGATGGCCTGCATATCATCAAAATGTCTTCCTTTCATTTCCTTTAGCTTCAGCTTAAAAAAAAAAAGTCCCTGGGGACCAGATCAGGTGAGTAGGGAGAGTGATCCCACACAGTTATTTGTTTCCTGGCTAAAAACTCCCTCCCAGACAGGGCTGTGTGAGCTGGTGCATTGTGGTGATGCAAGAGCACCTCCAGGACTGTTTTTGCACACACCTCTCTCATGCCAAGTTTTCAGTTCAGAGTTTGCTGTTTCTCTATTAGTGTTTATTTGATCTGCTTCTCATAGTCAGCTGATGATTTTGACACATGATTTGTTGGTTTTTTGCAATATTTTCATCAGTTCTGCTCATTACTGGCTGTCCTAACCTCTCTTTATCAGAGATGCTTTCTCTCCCCTAAGAATGTTTAGTCCATTTGTACACTGCTGTTTTCTTCATGGCATTATCCCCAAACGTTTGGCCTAAAATGTCCCAGATTTCACTTCTACTCTTGTCAAGTTTAACAAACTTAATATGTGTTCATTCTTCTAATTCAAGCCCTGACATTCTCACAATGACAGCTCTGATGGCCATTCCAGAAAAAGAGTTCAAAAATTGCTTCAATGGGTGGTCTAGGTACTGGTATTAGTGTATAGCTTCCCAAGGGGAGTACTTCAGAGGTGACTGTAGTGCTATTCAGCAATGAGGTATGTAGCACTTTTCCCAGGATGAGCTCATGAACTTAATTGTCAAACCTTGTATTAAACTCTAAAATACCTGGTACATAAGAAACAGCCTAATAATATTAGCCATTGATATTTTTATGTAAGGATATAGTATATATTGAAATTTTAAACATAGTCTGTTATTTCTTTCATATCCTGGATAATATACTAGTCATTGATTAGCTATTCTTACTCATCAAAAAATAAATAAAAGTACTTCAGGCTGAATGCCCTGGCTCATGCCTGTAATCCCAGCAATTTCGGAGGCTGAGGTGAGAAAATTGCCTGAGCTCAGGAGTTTGAGACCTGGGCAATATGGCGAGACCTGGTCTCTACAGTAAATTAAAAAGTAAATAAATTAGCCAGGTGTGGTGGTGTCGGCTTGTAGCCGCAGCTACTTGGAAGGCTGAGGCAGAAGGAATGCCTGAGCCCAGCAGGTCAAGGCTGCAGTGGCCGAGATCTTACCACTGTACTCCAGCCCCAGCAACAGAGTGAGACTCTGACTCAAAAAACAAAAGTACTTCAAGTGGCTTGAATTAGGATAAGGAATTGAGGGCATGTGTAGGTATCCCTTTGCCTATGTAGACTCCCTAATAGGGCAGCTATTACTGAAATCATTCATTTAAGGGTACTAGAAGTCACTAAGGCACTATGTTTGTAGGCATAACTCTTGCTGCCTTTTTACCTTTAACGTTCCTCCATTGTATGGGGCACTGTACCCAGATCAGGCACTCCAAAATTTGGCATAAATACAGTGTTGGGTATTATTCTCATATTATATAAAACATGACTCCTCAAAAGAGAATCTTGGGACATTTAATCCCCCCCCACACACAAAAATATTTTAACTTTTGTTTTTTCTTAATCAATTATAGTGCTTTTATACTTTAGAGGTTTGGAGGTAACATGGTTTTGAAAATACAGTTTTTTATGTGTTCTGTATTTTAGACATTTTGTGATTTGGGGCAAGTTAGTGAATCATCTTATATCTTACTTATTTTTAAATTTAATAAGATATATGTTCCAAAATAGTTTCTAGTGCTTAAGTTTTTTAATTAAATGTTTATTTTCGAGGAATTCTACTTTTCAAGCAAATTCACAATAAAAACAAGAGTTTCCATCTAGCCTAAAGTGTATATCTTTGTAACATCACTGTCATGCTATGTTCGGAATGTAATAATTTTATATTAGTTTAAATCAAGAGAATTAATGAATAAAGAGAAATTACTTAACATGTCCTAGTGACCTTAAGACATTATATAGAAAAAGGTATTCATGACAGTAAGAGGAATGTGGATTCTATTTAAGCATCAGAAAGTTTCAATTCAACAATTTGGGAAGAATTATTTAAATAAAACTTATTATATACTGTCTTTTTGGATGATTCTGAACTTAATTTTTTTTTATAACTCAGGTCATCACCATGACCACATTCTCAGGAGCTACTGAGATACACAGCTTTATATTTATAAAATAATTCACTTCATAATCAACAGTACCTATTGACTGACTTTAATTGTGCCAGGCATTGGATTGGTACCAAATCCAAACAAAACAAATGGTGTTTCCATCCTCATGCTATAGAGCCTAATTGTGGAAAAATAACACCACCTAAATAATCACACCTTGATCAAGTGCTGTGAAGAAAATTCTTATTGTGAAGAATGTCAGTCTGGAATTAGATCACGATTCAGTTCCAAATTGACCAATCGGTAGCATTGGGATCTGGCGCAACTCTGGATCACAGAATGAGAACAGTCTATTTCCTGGGTTGTTGTGAAGATCAAGTGAAATAAGTGTGACATTATTTTGCTAACTTTTTACTTGTTTATCATATGTCTTCTGGGACTTAAATGTAAGCTTCCAGAGAGCAGCAATTTTGGGGTCTATTTTGTTAAAGTGCCGTTTTCCTTAGTGCTTGGATCAATTAGTGCCAACATCATGGGCATGAATAATTTTGTTGAGTGAATGATATAATTTATGTCTTGCAGGTAGTTGGCACTCATTAAAAAAATTATACTTATTTTTTTCCCCCTATAGTCAGATCGACATTCTAGTTGTTGCTCTCATGACTGGCTCCTGCATTCTGCTTCTTTTCATCTGATTTGACTCTGGACTAGAAAATCAGATAACCAAAGTGATAGACATATTTATGCTGTACTAAGAGACATTTCATGGTAAGAGAGAAGGCCTCTCTTAAGAGTAGCAAGAGTAAACTTTTATGCATGGACTACTGGGATATCTTTTAGTTACTTAAAGGTCTTTTTGATTTCAGCTGTATTCTCTATAGTTAAGGTTGCCAGATAAGTAACGTATAAATGAACTATTGCAGTTCTAATAAAGCATACTTAATATAGCTTTATATCATATTATGTCTTGATTTTTTGTATATAATTAGAAATTTAAATTTTTAAAGTTTGGCCACTTATTCTGTATGTATATTAATGTTTGTGGACCACATAGAATTTATTGTTTGGTATAATTTTTTTAAATATTTAAAGTCACTTTTATAATATCCTAATGATCTGTTCTCACAATGTCTTTAAAGTAAACTCACTTGGTTAATTATCTTCCAGGGCACCTGTTTGCACATTTGTTATTCATTGATTCCTAACCCCCATCTTTTATTTAATGGCAATATCTCCCAGAAAAATGTCAGAGTTTTCTTTTTTTTTTTTTTGAGTTGGAGTCTCACTGTCGCCCAGACTGGAGTGCAGTGGC